>JABXJD010000177.1:882500-912500 GCA_013375575.1 Percina caprodes | reverse complement strand
ATAGACCTTAGTGGTCCCCTAATACTGTATCTGAAGTCTCTTTATATAGACCTTAGTGGTCCCTAATACTGTATCTGAAGTCTCTTTTATATAGACCTTAGTGGTCCCTAATACTGTCTCTGAAGTCTCTTTTATGTAGACCTTAGTGGTCCCCTAATACTGTATCTGAAGTCTCTTTTATATAGACCTTAGTGGTCCCCTAATACTGTATCTGAAGTCTCTTTATATAGACCTTAGTGGTCCCTAATACTGGATCTGAAGTCTCTTTATATAGACCTTAGTGGTCCCTAATACTGGATCTGAAGTCTCTTTATATAGACCTTAGTGGTCCCCTAATACTGTATCTGAAGTCTCTTTTATATAGACCTTAGTGGTCCCTAATACTGTATCTGAAGTCTCTTTTATATAGACCCTAGTGGTCCCTAATACTGTATCTGAAGTCTCTTTATATAGACCTTAGTGGTCCCCTAATACTGTATCTGAAGTCTCTTTATCTAGACCCTAGTGGTCCCTAAGTGGTCTGAGCTGCTGTTTTGTGTCCTCAGTACGAGGTGAAGGCTCCGATGCCGTCGTCCTGCTTCAGGAACGTCTGCAAACAAATGGCCAAGATGCACGAAGCCATTTCTGAGCTTTTACCTGAAGAACAGACGCAGGTGAGACCCGACGCTCGTTAACCCTCGTTAACCCCTCGTTAACCCTCGTTAACCCTTGTGTTGGCTTTTTTGACGTTTTTGTCCCTTTTTTCAACAATTTGATGCTTTTTTTCCCAATATTTTATTAAGTTTTACAGTTATTTTTGGAATTTATGGTCAATAAAGCTCATTTATAGGAAATTATACCTAATGTTTGAGTTAGAAAAGCAGAAATTAGGAATTATTGAGACTAAAATTAAAGGAATGGATGTTGATGATAATCAGACTGGAATATGTCAACTTTTACTCTCAATACTATTTCAAAAACACTTCAATTTGGTTTCAAGGACAACATGAGGGTTAATATGATGGTGTGTGTGTGTGTGTGTGTGTGTGTGTGTGTGTGTGTGTGTGTGTGTGTGTGTGTGTGTGTGTGTGTGTGTGTGTGTGTGTGTGTACAGTCTCTGACAGATGTGTGTTTTCTGTGCAGATGTTGTTTCTGAGGATTAACGCCAGTTTTAAGTTGCACCTGAAGAGGCAGCTCGCTCGACTCGGAGTCGTTAATGACGGAGGACCACAGAACGGGTAACACACACACACACACACACACACACACTCACACTCACACTCACACTCACTCACTCACTCACACACTCTCTCTCTCTCTCTCTCTCTCTCTCTCTCTCTCTCGCATACACTCTCTTTCTCACACACACACACTCACTCTCTCACACTCTCACTCACACAGACTCACTCTCTCACACTCTCACTCACACAGACTCACTCACTCTCACACACACTCACTCACTCTTACACACTCACTCTCACACACACACACACACACTCTTACACACTCACACTCTCACACTCTCACTCACACAGACTCACTCACTCTCACACACACACACTCACTCTTACACACTCACTCTTACACACTCACTCTTACACACTCACTCTCACACACTCACTCTTACACACTCACACTCTCACTCTCACAGACTCACTCACTCTCACACACACACACTCACTCTTACACACTCACTCTCACACACTCACTCTTACACTCTCACACACACACACTCACTCTTACACACTCACTCTCACACACACACACACACACACACTCTTACACACTCACTCTCACACACTTACTCACACACACTCACTCACACACTTACACACTTACTCACTCACTTACTCACTCTCTTACACACTCACACTCTCACACTCTCACTCACACACACTCACTCACTCACTCTCACACACACACACACTCACTCTTACACACTCACTCTCACACACACACACTCACTCTCACACACACACACTCACTCTTACACACTCACTCACACTCTCACACTTTCACTCACTCACTCACTCACACACTTACTCACTCTCACACACACTCACTCTCACACACACTCACTCTCACACACACTTACTCTCACACACACTTACTTTCACACACACTTACTTTCACACACACTCACTCTCACACACACTCACTCTTACACACTCACTCTCACACACACTCACTCACTCACTCACTCACTCACTCACAACAAACCAAACATGTCCTAGTTGAGTATATCCGCTATCAGTCAGTTGATCACTGAGCAGTTTCGACTCGTCTGATTGGTTGTTTTCAGGCTGGTGGTGGTGGACGTCGCGTTCTACACGGAGAACGTCCAGGCGCTGAAGAGCCTCGACCGGCTGGACCTGAACATGGTCGAGATCTGGGAGCAGAAGAGGTGATTGGAGGACGCCGACAGTCCCGTCCAGGACCGACCGAGCGACCCGGAGACGGAGAGGGGCCCCCGAGCTCGGTCGCCGACGGCAACCGACCAGCCGAGGGTGGCGCAGGGTGGCGGAGGCTTCAGGGACCAAAAACAAAAAACCGGGTGAAGAAAAGCAGCCGGCGGCTTCCAGTTCCACCTTAAAAAACGCTATCAAGGAACTCACAGAGCCTCCTTAAAAGCCGCCGCCGCCTCGTCTCACTGTGTGCAATTCAACGGTAACTTATTAGCGGGTTCTTAGGGCCGTGTGGAGAATATGGTAATTTATTTTTCTGTCTTGAAAACCTTCTACACCAGGGAGGAGGATGATGTTTCTTTTTTCTCCAGATGTTGGAGCTGAAGGGATTTTATTATCGTCAACGCACTCTGAAACGGACTTTATGCGTCGCTGTTTTCGCCGACTTTTGCTGGAACTTTGCAGCCGAGGATTTCGGGTTCAGATAACACGATTTAATTCATTTTCTCCTCCCCCGCTCTGGAAGAATCAGGATTTCCTTTTTCATCAGCTGGGCAAATGGATCCTTAAACTTCTATCCTCACAAACAAGAATGTTTTTCCACACTTGTTGCGTTTAATGGGAAAAAAAACCCAGTTTGAGACCTTTTAGGAACTCAGAAATGTGTAATTGAAGAGTTAATTTCCTGAAAACTTCCAACAGACAACTAGAGCTGCAACTTAACAATTATTTATAATATTTTCTCAAATTAATCGAGTTGTTTTGGTCTCTAAAATGTCAGAAAATGGTGAAAAATGTGGATCAGAGTTTCCCAAAAAGCCCAAGACGACGTCCTTAAACGTCTCGTTTCAGCTTCCTGTCCCAGAGGAGAAGAAACTAGAAGAATATTCACATTTAACACGCTGACATCAGGGAATTTTTTTACTTTTCTCTTAAAAAATTGACTCAAACTGACTAATCGGTCACCAAAATAGTCGGCGATTAATTTAAAAGTCGACAACTCTGCAGCTCAAACATCCGCACTGTGAAAGCATCACATCTCTCCGCTACATCCTGTTGTTAACAAAGTAAAAGTCTTTCTAATTGGGGGAGACAAAAACTCTTCATTTACAATTTTTTTACTGTCTAATTATGCATTAAGTCTTCTCGAGGTGTGATGCGGAGACGGAGGTAATTATTCTACGCGTAGTTAACCGATCGCAGAACGTGAAGCATGAAAATCAGCTGTTAACTAATCAGCTGTTGACTAATCAGCTGTTAACCAATCAGCTGTTCTCCTCCTGTAGCTTCATTTAATCTGCATGAACACAACGGGAGCTTTTTGTTTCTTATGAAGCTGAAACGACTCGAACGGAACAGAAAATCTGATTTTATTTCCTAAATACCTTCACGAGATCTTCCTCTCGCTCTTCTTCTTAAATGAGGAAAATCAAATTAACGTTAACCAACCTGCACAAAGTGACGATTTACTGCTCATTAACCCTTGTTTTGCCAACTTTTTTCAACATCTTGCACGTTATTGTCAGGTTTTTTCCCGCTTATTCACTTTCTAAGCTTCCCTTTTCTCATTATTGTTACATTATGTATTTTTTTAAGTGTTTTTTTTTTCTAATTTTTTGTCGTTGTGTTGCTTTTTCCTACATTTTTTACCCTTTTTTTACGACATTTTTGTCACTTTTGTATTCTAAGCTTTCCCCCCGTATGAGTTTTACACCTCTTCTTGGAATTCATGGACACTAAACCTCATTTTTGAGTTTGAAAAGCAGAAATATGCTACAAAATTGAATACAACACCCCAGATTTAATGAAAGTAGTGTACTGATCCCTCATTTTTCTTGAGCAGAGCATTTAATGGAACCATCCATGTTCGTTATTGGCATTTTCTGATAGACATTTTGTTGAAAATGGGTCAAATTCAACCCCGAAAACAACCGGAGGGTTAATGACGTCACTCACCCGGCTCAGTTTCACGCTATCAAATGTCAGATTTTCTGTTCCTGAGTGAAGTTCAGTCGTTTTTTAAGCTCGGACTAAAACAAAGCTGCGGTCACATCACGTTCATTCTCCGAATCCTACATCAACACTACAGGCAGCGTTTAGCTCCCCAAAATATACAAAAGGAAACTAGATAGGGCTGCAACTAACAATGACCTTCACTGTGGATGAATGGATGAGTTAATTGGTCTCTAAAACGCCAGAAAATGGTGAAAAATGTGGATCGGTTCCCCAAAAAGCCAACAGGACGTCCTCAAATTCATCAGCTGGCAAATGGATCCTTAAACTTCTATCCTCACAAACAATGTTTTCCACACTTGTTGCATTTAATGGGAAAAAAACCCAGTTTGAGACCTTTTAGGAACTCAAAAATGTGTAATTGAAGAGTTAATTTCCTGAAAACTTCCAACAGACAACTAGAGCTGCAACTTAACGATTATTTATAATATTTTCTCAAATTAATCGAGTTGTTTTGGTCTCTAAAATGTCCAAAAATGGTGAAAAATGTGGATCAGAGTTTCCCAAAAAGCCCAAGACGACGTCCTTAAACGTCTCGTTTCAGCTTCCTGTCCCAGAGGAGAAGAAACTAGAAGAATATTCACATTTAACACGCTGACATCAGCCGATTCATCGATTATTATTATTATTATTATTATGATTAATTTAATAGTCGCCTACTTGATGGGTCTCTGCGGCTCTATAATAAGAAGAGATATCTTAATAGAAAGCAGGCAGCTTCTCTTCTGCTCTTTGTCTCCCGGCATCATTCAGCTCGAGTCCTTGAAGACGACAGGTGTGTTAGTAGTTTATCTGACATAATGTCCTGTTATGATGAAATCAAACGACTTCATTTTCTACTGTGACCACGGCTGCTCCTGCTCAGCTGGCCGGGTTCAGGGGACATCTGCGTCAATCGACTTTAGCGTGACGGCAGTTTGAAGTCGGAGTGAGACTGTGTGTGTGTGTGTGTGTGTGTGTGTGTGTGTGTGTGTGTGTGTGTGTGTGTGTGTGTGTGTGTGTGTGTGTGTGTGTGTGTGTGAGTGTGTGAGTGTGTGTCCCCGCAGCAATCTGTCTCCTGAAAACAAAAAGCTTCATCTATCATTAGTGCCTATGTTTGACGTCACATCTGAGCTCTCCTCTACAGTGTGCCTACTGTGTGAGACTGTGTGTGTGTGTGTGTGTGTGTGTGTGTGTGTGGGTCTGTGTGAGACTCTGTGAGTGTGTGTGTGTCTGTGTGAGACTCTGTGAGTGTGTGTGTGTGTGTCTGTGTGAGACTCTGTGAGTGTGACTCTGACTGTGTGTGTGTGTGCGGTTGATTGTTGGTGGGTGGGTGTGTTTGTGGAGTTGAGTGTGTGCGGTTGATTGTGTGTGTGTGTGTGCGGTTGATTGTGTGTGTGTGTGTGTGTGTGTGTGTGTGCGCGGTTGATGTGTGTGTGTGTGTGTGTGTGTGTGTGTGTGTGTGTGTGTGTGTGTGTCTCTCCCAGATGTCTTGAATCCTTCAAACCTGATGTGAATAAACAGGATGATGGAGCTGTTGGTCAGTCTGTTTCCTTTAATATCAGCTTCTTCTTCCAAGTTATCACACACACACACACACACACACACAATCAACCACACACACACAATCAACCACACACACACAATCAACCACACACACACAATCAACCACACACACACACTCAGCTTCTGTTCCAACGCCACTTTATCTTCTACAATCAACACTTATGATGTAAATTAGACACGAAGAAGAAACCTTCAGGTGTATTTTTTTATACTTTAATAGTTAAACATTAACCCCAAAAAGTACTTTTACTTGTACATCCATGGGGGAAGAGGCAAATAATTAAAGATCCATTCCTGGTTTTTAATCAATTTCATATATATTCACATACATACATATATGTATGTATACACACATACATGTGTGTATACATACATACACATATATGTATGTATACACACACATATATGTATGTATACACACCATATATACATATATGTGTGTGTATACATACACATATATGTATGTATACACACATATATGTATGTATACACACATACCTGTATGAGTACATACACATACAGGTATGTGTATGTATACATACATATATGTGTATACATACACATATATGTATGTATACACACACATATATGTATATAACACATATATGTATGTATACACACCCATATATACATATATGTGTGTGTGTATACATACATATGTATGTAATGAAGCAGTCGCTGCTTCGGACGTCATGTGTCACGTGATGTTCCCGTAACCAAAGCAACCTTCGGAGCAGCGGTTCAAATTGATTTGCAGGTAATGGTTTGAAGCTTCAGTGTCAGACTCCATCCCCGGGGGGTCCCGCCCCCTCTCGCCAGGCAGCCAATCACCGGCGAGCCTCAGGATTACACACTAATGATTGGCTGCTGGGCGATACTACTCTGGGTGTCCTCCCCAGGGAAGATTTGAGCATCAAATGCTTCATTTCCTGTATTCTGAGTCACTTTTATGCACCAATTTACGGTGGAAACAGCTTTATTTATCCTGTGTGAAGAAGAAAAACACAGATGACAATTTATAATATATCAAAATATAACGGGAAGGTATGTTGTGCGTGTGATTTGGCATTTTTAAGTCGGTATATGGAAATCTTAGTGGATATACTGCGTATACTACTGCTTTTCAAAATAAAACACTTTAAAAAATATCTCTTACTTTTACTTTTCAAAGTAAAACTCGCTTCAACTATCATGCTAATGAATAAAATACTTAAAAACACCTGACCATAACTGACAGGTGTGTCTCATATTCTGATGATAAAGTCGGAAAACCCCAAAAATACACTTAAAGAATGAGGACCATCATTGCAGATACCAGGACTAGTCGAGTCCAAGACAAGACCGAGTCCGAGTCAAGTTGAGTCCAAGACCAGGACTAGTCGAGTCCAAGACAAGACCGAGTCCAAATGGTTCAAGTCCGAGTCAAGTCAAGTCCAAGGCAAGTCCAAGACCAGGGCTAGTCGAGTCCAAGACAAGACCGGGTCCAAAAAGGTTAGAGTCCAAGACCAGGGCGAGTCGAGTCCAAGACAAGACCGAGTCCAAAGAGGTTCAAGTCCGAGTCAAGACCGAGTCCAGGACAGAATAAAAGGTCTTAAGCATGACACTATCAAGACAATAATTTTGGGTTTCACTCTCCCGCCAATATTATAATCAACATAATAAAGACACCTGGACTCGGTCGAGACCAAAAGCCATATCTGGCAAGACCAGTGGCCGAGACCGAGAAAAGAGTCCAAATACTAGCGAGTCCAAGACAAGTCAGAGACCATAGAAAAACAGTCTCGAGTCCAAGACCGGACTGGAGTCCTACAGCCCTGCATTTAGCATCGTAACACACCTTTCATCCAAAGTGGACAGAACACCAAATAAAACTATGAAAAGCTGTTTTTGGTCTTCTGGACACTTTTCCAACCATCACAACTCTAGTGTTGGTAGAAATAAACACACGTTACTGATGTACATGTGGACAGATGTTGGCTCTGTACACGCTAAAAGGACTGGTTTTTACATGGAGTCTGGTTGGTTCAGCGCCAGCTACGTCATTGTGGTGGTTTGGGGTTTTTGCTTTGGATTCTTCTTTGGTCCTGTCTTGTGTTGTTGGTCCTGTCCTGTGTCCCCCTGAGTGTCTGAATGTCCTGTGTCCCCTGGGTGTCTGAATGTCCTGTGTCCCCTGAGTGTCTGAATGTCCTGTGTCCCCCTGAGTGTCTGAATGTCCTGTGTCCCCCTGAGTGTCTGAATGTCCTGTGTCCCCCTGAGTGTCTGAATGTCCTGTGTCCCCCTTAAGTGTCTGAATGTCCTGTGTCCCCCTGAGTGTCTGAATGTCCTGTGTCCCCCTGGGTGTCTGAATGTCCTGTGTCCCCCTGAGTGTCTGAATGTCCTGTGTCCCCCTGGGTGTCTGAATGTCCTGTGTCCCCATGAGTGTCTGAATGTCCTGTGTCCCCCTGAGTGTCTGAATGTCCTGTGTCCCCTGAGTGTCTGAATGTCCTGTGTCCCCATGAGTGTCTGAATGTCCTGTGTCCCCATGAGTGTCTGAATGTCCTGTTTCCTGTTTTATTTTGAAGTCTGGTTTTTGTCTTGTCCTGTCTTTAGTTGTACTTCCTGTCTTCCTGCTCTTGTGATTCGCTGATGTTTTCCACCTGCTTCCTTGCCCTCTTGAACCTGCCTCGTTACCTTGTTATCTCGTTACCTCTTTACCTTGTTACCTCGTTACCTTGTTACCTCGTGACCTTGTGTATTTAACGCCTGTGCTTCCCTCGTCTCTTGTCAGATCCTTTTGTCCTGTCGGTTTGTCCGGTCTGCGTGTTCCCGCTGACGTTCCCGATCTTCCCTGTGAGAGTTCCTCGTGCAGTTTTCCCCTTTTCCCGTTTCTTTTCCTCTCCCGGACCTTTACCATATTGTTGCCTTTTGGACTCTGGTTTCTGGGACTTTGTTTTTGTGGAATAAAGCCTTTTTTATCCTTCTACCTACTTTGCTTTTGGGTCCTCCTTCCGCACCAGAACAGCCAGAGCTGTTTCTGGGAAACAGAAAGGTCTCAAATAGATCTTAAAAATGTCTTGAGTCCAAAAAAGGTTTGAGTCCAAGACCAGGACTAGTCGAGTCCAAGACAAGACCGAGTCCAAAATGTTCGAGTCTGAGTCAACTCGAGTCCAAGACAAGTCCAAGACCGGGACTAGTCGAGTCCAAGACCAGGACTAGTTGAGTCCAAGACAAGTCCTAGCTGTTTCTGGGAAACAGAAAGGTCTCAAATAGGTCTTAAAAAAGGTCTCTGAAGGGTTAAGACACAGAACACTTTTATTATTTTTGGTTTTGTTGATATTCGGATGTGCACCAAGTAGCAGACACACTGTTAAAATCTCTGCAGAATCTTCTAGTTCTTTTAACCTTTGGCTCTGCGATGGAGGAAACTCTGATTTCCAATTCTGCAAAAGCCACTTTTTACCAGCTGGAAAACGTCCTATTTTATAAAAGACAAATAGACAGATGAGGAATTTATTTTCAATTTATTTTGTTTTATTTCAATCATGTATCTGTTGTGTCAGGAGCACCGGATCACCCGGAGTTACCCTCCACTTCTACAGCTGGACCTGCAGGTCTTTGGAGTACGGCAGGAAACCGGATCACCCGGAGTACTGCCCCGTCTCCTCAGAAGAGGATGGAGGGATGGATGGATGGATGGATGGATGGATGATGGATGGATGGATGATGATGATGGATAAGGATGGATGGATGATGGATGATGGATGATGGATGGATGGATGGATGGATGATGGATGGATGGATGGATGGATGGATGATGATGATGGATAATGATGGATGGATGATGGATGGATGATGATGGATGGATGGATGGATGATGGATGGATGGATGGATGATGGATGATGTCCAGTTCACACGAGACTTCATCCCAGACTTTAGAGTAAAGTCTAGCGGTTGAGGGTAAAGGTGAGGAATTCACTTCCTCTCCTTCTTGTCTCTCTTCTCCTTCTCCTTTTCTTCTTTTTTCAGTCTTTTCAATTCCTCCATCTCTCTCTTCTCCTTTTCCATTTTCACTTTCTTCTCTCTCTCTGCTTCCTCCTTCCTCTCCTTCTTGTCTCTCTTCTCCTTCTCCTTTTCTTCTTTTTTCAGTCGTTTCAATTCCTCCATCTCTCTCTTCTCCTTTTCCATTTTCACCTTCTTCTCTCTCTCTGCTTCCTTCTTCCTCTCCTTCTTGTCTCTCTTCTCCATCTCCTCCTTTTCTTTCTTCTGTCTTTGTAACTCCTCCTCCTCTGCCTTCTTTTCCTTTCTTCTCAGCTTGGCCTTCTCCTTGTCGGTTTTCTGGGCGAGCTCCTGGAGGCTGAGTTGAAGAACCCGGAGCTCGGTGTTTTGCTGGGTGAGGTTCTCCATCTCTTCCTCCCTTTGAGCCACCTTGAGGTGCCACTCGTCCTCCGTCTCTCTGCTCTTCTTCTGCAGCTCCTTCTCTCTCTCCGAGATCTCCTCCTTTGCAGCCGTCTCGCGCCTCACCTGATCTTCCAGAGCCGACAGTTTTCTCTGCCACTCTGCCTCGCTCTGGAGGATCTCGCTCTCTTTCTTTTCTAGCTTGGCCACACACTCAGTTTCCAGTGCCTTCTTTTCCGTTAATATCTTGATGATCAGGTCGTTCTTCTCCACAACGACCCGGGTCAACTCCTTGTCAAAGGCCTTTTGTGCAATTTTGAGCTCGACGACTTCCTGCTGCTGTTTTAAGTTTTTTCCCAAAGTCGGTCTATCTCCTTCAAATTCTCATTTTTCATGGTCAGATCCTTAATTCTCAATTTGAGGCCGTTGACCTCGTCCTGCCAGGCCTGTCTCCTGCTCTGGTCCTCCTCTTTAACGGATCCATTGAACTCGTTGACCTCTGAGCTCCAGCGGCTACTGACTGACTTCGTGAGGCTTTTGTCTTGGGCCAACCTTTCCTTGAGAAGGCGGATCTCTTCATCCTTGAGTTTCTGGTCCTTCTCCAGGTATTTCCTCATGGATCTTTCTGACTGTAGAGCCTTGAGGAATTTCCTCTTCTTCTCCACCAGGCACTTGTCCTCCATCTCTGCTCTTCTTCTGCAGCTCCTTCTCTCTCTCCTTTGCAGCCGTCTCGCGCCTCACCTGATCTTCCAGAGCCGACAGTTTTCTCTGCCACTCTGCCTCGCTCTGGAGGATCTCCCTCTCTTTCTTTTGTAGCTTGGCCACACACTCAGTTTCCAGCGCCTTCTTTTCCGTTAATATCTTGATGATCAGGTCGTTCTTCTCCACAACGACCCGGGTCAACTCCTTGTCAAAGGCCTTTTGTGCAATTTTGAGCTCGACGACTTCCTGCTGCTGTTTTAAGTTTTTTTCCCAAAGTCGGTCTATCTTCTTCAAATCCTCATTTTTCATGGTCAGATCCTTAATTCTCAATTTGAGGCCGTTGACCTCGTCTTGCCAGGCCTGTCTCCTGCTCTGGTCCTCCTCTTTATTGGATCCATTGAACCCGTTGACCTCTGAGCTCCAGCGGCTACTGACTGACTCCGTGAGGTTTTTGTCTTGGGCCAACCTTTCCTTGAGAAGGCGGATCTCTTCATCCTTGAGTTTCTGGTCCTTCTTCAGGTCTTTCCTCATGGATCTTTCTGACTCTAGAGCCTTGAGGATTTTCCCATTCTCCTCCACCAGGCCAGCATTCACTGAGACCAGCTCCTTCTTTTGGTTTCGGACCTCCAGAAGGGTCCTTCTCAGGTACATGACCTGTGCGTGGGTCGCCATGATAGCCACAAAAAAATATGTTTGAAGATATTTTAACAATATTTCTTGTGGTACTGTAGTATTTTGTAGTAGTACTGCTTGTATTGCAGGTTAGAGAAGTGTTTTGAGTTTTGAGCTCTGTGACTATAAAGATGTGTCTCTTAATGGAGTACAGGGTTCAAGTGAAAGGGGGTGTCTGTCACTAAGATACAGGGTCTGTGTTCAAAGCCACAGAACATCATCAAAGGACGTGTGATGTCATAGGCTTGTGACATCACACTGAACCTTCTACATCAATGTCATCAAAGGACGTGTGATGTCACACATTCTAACCCTTCTATAAATCTTAATCTCCAAAATAATATAAATTATAATGATAATAATAATTCCTTCAAAATAAAAGTCCAGTTAAATGAAGCATGCCATTATTTGTATCGTGTGGAACTCTCTTTAAACATGATCAGTATTATAAATAGGACATGAATATACTTTTAGTTTCCATAACAATGTAATCTGTAATATTACAGTATAACTCCAAAGAATATTGGAATTACAAGCAAATAGCAAATAAGCTGTGGGATCAAATGTGATTTTGCACGAGACCCAACAGTCGCCTCCAGTTCCTAGACTGACCCTGGCAGCAAATTACACTTGCTGCCGCTAGGGTGCGTTTGATTTCTAGGCTATAACATAACCAGACACTCAGCTGATCCATATTGCACTTTATTAGACAGCAGAAACAGACAACCAACAGTGGGTGTGACTTCCCGATGTGAGTCGAGGGCAGATGCTGAGATTTAAACGGTTTATGATTGATTGATGCTAACTTGTAGCTATGCTAGCAATCATTTCAAAAATGTTGTAGCTATCTATGGTTGTTTGATTGCTAACGTTAGCTCAAATCACCATTCAACTGACAGCCTTTGTTGTATTGATTGCTAGCTTGTAGCTAAGCTAGCAGTGAACCAACTTCGTTAAGTAGGTCCATTTTTACTGTGTTGACATTACAGAAGTCTCTCGTTAGCATCTCGGAGGCTACTCGTCACTAAGTGCGCGACTCAAATCTGCACTCGGCTCACATCGGGGGGGGGGTGACAGCGGGCTCGGACTCTGCAGGGATTGGTTGCAGTGACAGGAAGTTAGCGTTAGCTTAAAAACAGATAAAAACAAACAGTGTTGTGTGCATCGGTGAAGAGAAGGGACATCATCTCTCTCTCAGTCTCTGCAAGGTGCAAATGGCTTTTTGTGTGTTGTAGTTTTTTCCCAGAAGGCCTCAGTGGTCGAGGATCCGCAGGTTTCCTGAAACAATCTTATTCTCCAGCATCGCTCCGGCGGGAATATCGATCCGGTCCCCGTGATTGGCTATGATGATGACGGTTCCCTGGAGGAAGTAAAAAAACATCTGGTTATTAACCCTAAAATTAACACTTTAGTTGACGCTTTCGATCGATCTTTTTAACTTTTTCTTATGTTTTTTTTTAACACTTTTGACGTTTTTTTTGACATTTGAAACTTTAGTTTTACAGTTATTTCTGGAATTTATGGTCAATAAAGCTCATTTATAGGAAATTATACCTAATGTTTGAGTTAGAAAAGCAGAAATTAGGAATTATTGAGACTAAAATTATGATTGATGATAATCAGACTTATGTCAACTTTTACTCTCAATACTATTTCAAAAACACTTTAAAATTGAATAAGACACCCCAAAATTAATGATTTATTATTCAAGGTTAATTCATGGATCAGGACACTATGCATCGTGATAAAGTTACCCCCATACCCTTCATCATATCTAAAGATCGGCATGGGGAACTTTCCATAATCATCTCTCTATGCAAATCAAACCTGCTTTTTTTCTCCTAAATTTTTTGAATCGATGCATTAAGATAAATTTCCAACTTTAAAACAACTTTAGCCTGGGGGAACCTTTCTCAAGCCACTTTAAGTAGAAAACTGCACTTTAACACGTTAACTGTCACTTTTTTAGTGCTTCATTTGTTCATTAACAGAACGTTGGAACTGATTTCCTTTCATTTTCCTTTTCATTCAACAAGTTATTGGTTATATTTCAGCAGAAAACTCAAAGCAGCTAACCTAGAAACGCATCATAAAACGACGTATCATACGTATCTAAATACCGTACATATCCACACTCTTTATATTTCTCTATTTATATTTATATATTAAAAGTCTTGCGTCGCGGATCGCGTGTCTCAAATGCAGCTGGGTATGGTACACAACGGTTTTTATGCAGATGTTCCAAAAAAAAAATTAATAAACACACTTATTGAAAAATAAGTACTAAAACCACTCAGTAAAAATACAAGCTTGTGATTGGTTTAAAGCGATGGAAACAACCCAGAGCGTTTATTTCTCCTATCCCAGAATGCATCTGTGGTGTAGCCAGACACTAGCGACTGGGGACGGCGATTACCTTCAGAGAGACGTTCTTCCCGAAGGTGACGTCTCCCGACACCGTGAGGTGGTCCAGCTCCAACATGTCCGGGATGCTCTCGAACCTGGACAGGAACTCCTGAACCTGCACGACACACAACACACGACACATGACACACAACACGACAACACAACACAGGACACACAACACGACACAGGACACGCGACACGACACACAAGACACACAACACGACACAGGACACACAACACACGAAACACAACAAGTAATAACATCTAATAATATATAATAACGGTAACTGTAGCTCGTTACTAGCCTGGCTAGCACTCGTAGCTTTGGGCTAACCCTAACCCCTGGCTACCACTTGTAGCTTTGGGCTAACCCTAACCACTTGTAGCTTTGGGCTAACCCTAACCCCTGGCTACCACGCGTAGCTTTGGGCTAACCCTAACCACGCGTAGCTTTGGGCTAACCCTAACCCCTGGCTACCACGCGTAGCTTTGGGCTAACCCTAACCCCTGGCTACCACGCGTAGCTTTGGGCTAACCCTAACCCCTGGCTACCACGCGTAGCTTTGGGCTAACCCTAACCACCACGCGTAGCTTTGGGCTAACCCTAACCCCTGGCTACCACGTGTAGCTTTGGGCTAACCCTAACCCCTGGCTACCACGCGTAGCTTTGGGCTAACCCTAACCCCTGGCTACCACGCGTAGCTTTGGGCTAACCCTAACCCCTGGCTACCACGCGTAGCTTTGGGCTAACCCTAACCCCTGGCTAGCACTCGTAGCTTTGGGCTAACCCTAACCCTAACGGCTGACCTTGGTGAAGGAGCTGCCCAGCTTGACGTGCGGCGTGCTGGGGAACTCTCTCTTCTTGCTCATGGTGAGCGAGCCGGCGTCCAGGCTGTACAGGTTGGACATCACCAGCAGCAGGTCGGACGACGTCTTCACCGGCAGGAAGCGGCTGCGCGGGACGTTCACGCCCAGCGCGTTGTTGAAGCTCTTGATGGCGGCGCCCACCGCCGTCTCCAGCTGGATGACGTTCAGACCGCCGTCCAGCGTCTGCAGAGGCATTCAGGGGATTAGGGGAAGAGTAGGATGGATGGATGGATGGATGGATGGATGGGTGGATAGATGGATGGGTGGATAGATGGATGGATGGATGGATGGATGGATAGATGGATGGGTGGATAGATGGATGGGTGGATAGATGGATGGATGGATAGATGGATGGATGGATGGATGGATAGATGGATGGATGGATGGATGGATGGATGGATGGATAGATAGATGGATGGGTGGATAGATGGATGGATGGATGGATGGATGGATGGATAGATGGATGGATGGATGGATGGATAGATAGATGGATGGGTGGATAGATGGATGGGTGGATAGATGGATGGGTGGATAGATGGATGGATAGATGGATGGATAGATAGATAGATGGATGGATAGATGGATAGATAGATGGATGGATAGATGGATAGATGGACAGATAGATGGATAGATGACAGACAGACAGACAGACAGACAGACAGACAGACAGACAGACAGACAGACAGATAGATATTGATCCCAATAAAATGGGAAATTATAGTGTTCCAGCAGCAAAATCAGTCACACAGCACAGAATATAAATATAAATACTAGAATACAAGATACAAAAGGATAAATAAAGATCTAATTGTTAGTGTCTGTGACCTTTGGGTTGACGATGATCTCCAGCTCCATGGCGTTCTCGTCCTGCAGCCTTTTGATGGCGGGCAGAGAGATCCACAGGTTGTTGGTGTTGAAGATCTTGAACTTGGTGACGGACTTGAACTCGTCGACGTGGGTCTTCGGGACCTGGGCGATCTCCAGCAGCCTCAGGTGATTCTCGTACTGGATCAGCGTACCCCCCTGCGGAGAGGACGGAAACAGGAAGCACTGAGAGGCTGAAGCAGAACCCCGTCTCAGCCATCAGAGCGTTCTTCCACAGCTGGTAACAGCTCGACTCGACGCACTCTGCGTCCGTTTTCCGTTGCTAATTAGCGTGAGGCGAGTCGTGGCTGGTCGTCATGGCAGCAAACTGCCGTGACCTAACGCGACACACACAGAACGTCCAAGGTGCGTTTGATTCTCGGCGTGTTGCCACAGCCAGAAGGCAAATTAAGTGATGACGCAGTGATTAGTGACGATTCTCTCCGACCAATCAGCAGTCTGCAGGTTTTTACGTCACTTTTTGGTATCTCCTCAGCTCACTTGGTACCTGGACTGAGGTGGTACTGCAAAAAGTACTTGTTAGCGGGTACCAGGGACTTTTTTTCGTAATGGAAAACCAAAAAAGGTGAGTAGAGTCGATACCATACAGTGGAAAAACGCCATTAGACTGTATATGAACGGTGGCGTGGGCTACGTGCTACGCAGCTGGACGCCGTAGACCCATTAGGTACGGTCAAGGATCTCTGGACACCCACTTACAAAAGCGCAATAGTACGTTACAACATCGCTTTGTGAAAGAACTTTCTCATTTTCAGTCATAAATTCGCCCAGTCTGTTTGGCAAAGCACTGACTTTTGGACCATTGGGGCCTCCGTGGTCCGTACCCTCGATCTGACGTCACCAACGCGATAATCGGCCGTCGGTCGGAGAGGTCGGTGACTCAAAATAAAATAACTTAAGTTAAGCTTCAGCAGAAGCTAAAATCTATTCTTCCTGGAGTCCCACAATCTGCTCTTTGACAACACTCTTTATGACATTACATTACACACACAGACATACGTTTGAAAATACAAATCATGATTAAATCTTACAGTTAAGACAATTAATACAAGAAATTAAATAAAAGACATTACTATTTAAGAAATGAGATAACAGCTTGACGTAGGGCCGGGCCTCCCGATACGATATCATCACAATACTTATTATACGGTATTATTGCGATTTTTGCGATATATTGTAATTTATAACCTTTTTCCCAACTTCTAATTTTTCCCTAATTTCTAATGACGTCCCCAAAAGGAAACTTATCAACATGTTTCATCTAAAAAGAAACATTTCTCTGTTTGTTCATATCACTTCAATGTTATCGCTGCAAAATGGGACAAACTGACCATCACATATATAATATATAATAATAGATCCATTCTTGGCGTCTGTGTATCGATGCAGTATTACCACTGAAAATATTGCCACACTATGCTGTATTGACCCCCCACCCCCCCCCCACCTTGACGTCCGCTCTGGTTTTGTCGGTGACCTCCATGATGAACTCGCAGCGTCTGTCGGCCGGCTGGCTCATCAGGTGCTGCAGGATGAAGAGGTCGACGGTGGCGCCCAGGTTGTCGATGTTGGACACGAAGATGTACTCCTTCCCCTCGGCGAGCAGCTGGTCCAGCAGGCCGCAGTTGGCGAAGCTGGCGTAGATGTCTCCGTGGCCCGGCGGGTACCACGCCTCGCCGTTCTCGCCGCTCATCCCCATGTTTTTGGCAATCGGCAGCAGCGACTCTTTGTTGATCCTTGGATACCTGCGGGGGGAATATATACTCACTGATATATACTCACTGATATATACTCACTAATATATACTCACTGATATATACTCACTGATATATACTCACAAATATTTACTCACTAATATATACTCACTGATATATACTCACTGATATACACTCACTGATATATACTCACTAATATATACTCACTGATATATACTCACTGATATATACTCACTGATATATACTCACTAATATATACTCACTGATATACACTCACTGATATACACTCACTGATATATACTCACTAATATATACTCACTGATATATACTCACTGATATATACTCACTGATATATACTCACTGATATATACTCACTAATATATACTCACTGATATACACTCACTGATATACACTCACTGATATATACTCACTAATATATACTCACTGATATATACTCACTGATATACACTCACTGATATATACTCACTAATATATACTCACTGATATATACTCACTGATATACACTCACTGATATATACTCACTAATATATACTCACTGATATACACTCACTGATATACACTCACTGATATATACTCACTAATATATACTCACTGATATATACTCACTGATATATACTCACTGATATACACTCACTGATATATACACACTAATATATATACACACACTAATATATAGTCACTGATATATACTCACTGATATATACACACTAATATATATACACACACTAATATATAGTCACTGATATATACTCACTGATATATACTCACTGATATATACTCACTAATATATACACACTAATATATATACACACACTAATATATAGTCACTGATATATACTCACTAATATATATACTCACTGATATATACACACTAATATATATACACATATTAATATATAGTCACTAATATATACTCACTGATATATACTCACTAATATATACTCACTAATATATACTCACTGATATATACTCACTAATATATACTCACTAATATATATACTCACTGATATATACTCACTGATATATACTCACTGATATACACTCACTGATATATACTCACTAATATATACTCACTGATATATACTCACTGATATATACTCACTAATATATATACTCACTAATATATACTCACTGATATATACTCACTGATATATACTCACTAATATATATACTCACTAATATTTACTCACTGATATATACTCACTAATATATACTCACTGATATACACTCACTGATATATACACACTAATATATATACTCACTAATATTTACTCACTGATATATACTCACTAATATATACTCACTAATATATATACTCACTGATATATACTCACTAATATATATACTCACTAATATTTACTCACTGATATATACTCACTAATATATATACTCACTAATATATACTCACCAATATATACCATATATACACATGCGTGCGGACGTGTGCGTGTGTGCGTGTGTGTGTGCGTGCGCGTGTGTGTGTGTATGTGCGTGCGTGTGCGTGCGTGTGTGTGCGTGTGTGTGTATGTGCATGCGTGTGCGTGCGTGTGTGTGCGTGTGTGTGTATGTGCGTGCGTGTGCGTGCTGTACCTGCTCTGGTTGAAGGTGTGGATCTTGACGCGGTGGTGCTTGTATTTCTGCAGGATCTTCTTCGTGTCCTCGTCGGTGTTGAAGGAGTTCATCAGAACCAGCGGCACGTCGGCGTTGAAGGTTTTGTTCAGATGCTGAAAACAAACCAACAACGGAAACAGAGTTTAGTCCAACCTGATCCTCGAAGGTTCGGAGCTGCTGGTTTTGGGCTCTCTACCAGGCGTGTAACCAAAAATCCACAATCCCATATTATCAAAGTTAAAATATAGATACACGTCGTCTGTAAGATGCCCCTCTATCTGGAGACTCCCACTTTATATGGGGTGGCGGTAGTTCAGTCCGGTTGGGAACCGGAGGGTTGCTGGTTCAAGTCCCCATATGGACGGAGTGTGGCCTGGTAGCTACCACTTCACCTCCTGGGCACTGCCAGGTGCTCTTGAGCAAGGCACTGTACCCCCTCAGGGCAATGGTCCAGCGAGATATCAGAGCCCACTCACTCTGAAATCTCTCCATTTGTGCATGAGTAGGTCCTGAGTGTGTGTGTGTATCTGTGTGTGTGTGTATTTCAGGCTTGTGTGTATGATTACTAACAAAACAGAGTGTAAAAATGGTAATTACCCCCATTGGGGAGCAATAAACACTACAAATGAATTATATCTATAGATATATATATATATATCTATATATATAGATAGATATAATTTAATTATTTATTAAGTTACTTAGTTAGTAAATTAGTTTTTCCAGGTTGAAAGCCAACAGAGAGTTGCTAGACGCACCCTAGGGTGCAAATTACACTTGCTGCCGCTAGGGTGTGTCTACATTTCTAGCCTGGAAGAGGTCAGTTATGAAACTGACACATCATATTATAGTTGCGTTGTTGTGAATGTGACTGTGTTGTGTATCATATTATATTGTCTCAGGCCCCTGAACTGAATCAAATCGTACTGTAACAGACCCAAAGAATCAATATAATATCATATTCTGATGAAACGTCTACCTCGATCTGCTGGACCGTCAGGTCCAGGAAGGTGTTCTCGTTGCGGACGCTGATCAGACTCTTGGGGCCCTTGCAGCCCATGCTGGTCCCCAGACCGCCGTTCAGTTTGACCACGGCGAGCTTGTTGAGGCTGGCGGCGATGTTTTCAGGAAGCCCCTTCGTCTTGATCTTCTCGTAGGGCTGGATCTGAGCAGAGACAGCACGAGCACATTTAAAGCGAATCATAATGAATCTGTGTCAACAATGGCTCCATGGAACTGGAGGGAAAATACATGCAAATATCTAAACTGCCAGATTAGGTGGTTCGGGCATTTGTTAAGGAGTCCCCCTGGGTGCCTCTCTAGGGAGGTGTTCCCAGCTCGAGGAGGTCTCGGTGGAAGACCTGCAGCTAGGTGGAGAGCTTAGTATCTCCACACTGGCCTGTAAACACCTTGGGATCCCCCAGTCAGAGATGGTTAATACACTTCCATTTTAATTGTGTTCTAGTAGAGACTGATTGCATTCCCTGAACATATATGTTATCTCAGCTGGAAATGGAGATAAAGACAATAATTGTTAATAGATTATGAAGTAAGATTTTAAGTTTCTTTGTCTTTGGATCGGAGATGGTCCAGAGTGGTTGTGAAGAATGCACGTGGGTTCATTTGTGTAACTTTATTTCAACTTGTGAATTTATAAATATTCAACTTGCGAACTTACAACTTTCTACCAACAATTTCCACTTTTACAAATTTACGATTTAAACTTCGAAAAACAAAAGTACAGTAAATAGAAAACAAGTGATGAAAAAGTCATATTAAAAATATCCCAGTAAGGAATCAAACTTGAGTCTGCAGTGCATACTCTCTTCTGGTGTTTGGAGCGTAACAAACCACTGAGCCACTGCATTATGAAGTAAGGTATGTCGAAAAAGTTATGAAAAAGTCATAGTATGTTGAAAAAGTGAAATTATAACATGCCAAAAATAACATTTAAGAAATAACATGTCGAAAAAGTGATAAAAAAGTCATAGTATGTGGAAAACAAAAGGTCGTAGTATAGTATGTCGAATAAGTGAAAAGTCATAGTATGTCGAAAAAGTGATAGAAAAAAAAGTCATAGTATAGTATGTTGAAAAAAGTGATAAAAAAGTTATAGTATGTTAAAAAAGTGAAATTAACACATGCCGAAAATAACATTTAAGAAATAACATGTGTTGAAAAAGTGATTAATAAGTCATAGTATGTGGAAAAAAAATGTCATAGTATAGTATGTCAAAAAAGTGATGGAAGAAAAGTCATAGTATAGTATGTTGAAAAGGTCAAATCGTATGTCAGAGACAAAGGACAAGATGGACTGGGAATCGAACCTGGGTCTGAGTCTGCAGGGCCTAATTTCTGGTGCAAACCACTGAGCTACTGTAGTATAAAATAATGAATGTAGAAAACAATCAAAATGCTGAAATAAAAAGAGTCATAGTATAGTCTGTTGAAAAGGTGATAAAGTATGCCAGAGACAGTCTGGAAGAACATCAAACTCCACAAATATCCCAGTAAGGAATCAAACTTGCAGTGCATACTCTCTTCTGGTGTTTGGAGCGTAACAAACCACTGAGCCACTGCATTATGAAGTAAGGTATGTCGAAAAAGTTATGAAAAAGTCATAGTATGTTGAAAAAGTGAAATTATCACATGCCGAAAATAACATTTAAGAAATAACATGTCATAGTATAGTATGATGAAAAAAAAAAAAATCATAGTATAGTATGTTAAAAAAGTGATAAAGTATGCCAGAGACACTCTGGAAGAACATCAAACTCCACAAAAACAGGAGCAGGACTGGGAATCGAACCTGGGTCTGAGTCTGTAACTTATGATTCAGGTTAGATCGGTGCAAACCACTGAGCTACTGTAGTACAAAACGGTGAATGTAGAAAAAGTCAAATCATATGCAAGAGACCGTCTGGAAGAACATGCAAACTCCACAAAATAATGACAAGATGGACTGGGCATCGAACCTGGGTCTGAGTCTGCAGGGCCTAATTTCTGGTGCAAACCACTGAGCTACTGTAGTACAAAATAATGAATGTAGAAAACAATCAAAATGCTGAAAAAAAAAGATTCATAGTATAGTCTGTTGAAAAGGTGATAAAGTATGCCAGAGACAGTCTGGAAGAACATCAAACTCCACAAATATCCCAGTAAGGAATCAAACTTGAGTCTGCAGTGCATACTCTCTTCTGGTGTTTGGAGCGTAACAAACCACTGAGCCACTGCATTATGAAGTAAGGTATGTCGAAAAAGTTATGAAAAAGTCATAGTGTGTTAAAAAAAGTGAAATTAACACATGCCGAAAATAACATTTAAGAAATAACATGTCGAAAAAGTGATAAAAAAGTCATAGTATGTGGAAAAAAAAGGTCATAGTATAGTATGTCGAATAAGTGAAAAGTCATAGTATGTTGAAAAAGTGAAATTAACACATGTCGAAAATAACATTTAAGGAACAACATGTCGAAAAAGTGATAAAAAAGTCATAGTATGTGGAAAAAGTGATAAAAAAAATTGTTATAGTATAGTAAGTCGAAAAAGTGAAATTAACACATGTCAAAAATAACATTTAAGAAATAACATGTCGAAAAAGTGATAAAAAAGTCATAGTATAGTATGATGAAAAAAAAAAAAAATCAGTATAGTATGTTGAAAAAGTGATAAAGTATGCCAGAGACAGTCTGGAAGAACATCAAACTCCACAAAAACTGGAGCAGGACTGGGAATCGAACCTGGGTCTGAGTCTGCAGGGCCTAATTTCTGGTGCAAACCACTGAGCTACTGTAGTACAAAATAATGAATGTAGAAAACAATCATAGCATAGTATGTCAAAGAAGTCAGAGTATAGTATGTTGAAAAAGTCAAATGGGGGGGCGGCCTATAGCTCACTGAGTACGTGCGCTCGCCCCACGTTGGTTGAGTCCTGCAGGGGGTTCGAGTCCAGCCTTTGCTGCGTTTCACCCCCCATCTCTCTCCCCCTTTCAAATCTATCCACTGTCTCTCTGTCTAATGAAGGGAAAAAAAACTCAAAAAATAATCTTTAAAAAAAGAAAAAGTCAAATAGTATCCCAGAGGCAACATGCAAACAATGGACAAGATGGACTGGGAATCGAACCTGGATCTGAGTCTGTAGCGTCTAACTTATGATGCTGGTTGGATCGGTGCAAACCACTGAGCCACTGTAGCACAAACAACGTTGAAAACAATCATAGTACAGTATGTCCAAAAAGAGGTTCAAGAAGTAAACCAGTCTACCAGAGAAAGGGTCTGGAAGAACATGCACACCTAACAAAAAAATGGACCACCTGGACCGGGAATCGAACCTGTGTCAGAGCCCATAACACCTAACGGCTGGTTGGACCTGTGCAAACCACTGAGCTACCGTAGCACAATGCACCGTGGAAAACAATCATAGTACAGTATGTCGTCAAAAGACATTAAAACCACTGCCCCACCAGGTACAGTATAATGACGACAGATAAGGGGTCCGCGGCGTAGACAGATAAGGGGTCCGCGGTGAGGTTTTTGGAGGATTTGTCGAAGCATTTGTGTGAACTGAATCATTTCGGGGCACTCCGATGAACTGTTTTCTGTCTCTGAATGCTGAATTTGCTGCCTGCAAAACTCCTTTAATTACACTTATAAAGAAATGTTGAAAAATAATTGACTAAATATGCTTAACCCCAAACGTCAAGAGGTAACTGACCCCCAAAATAATCTGCAGGTAAACAGAAACGGACGGAGGTCGATGTCGGACTGAAAGCAAACGAAGCTTTGACTCTGGTTATCAACCAGCGGGGGGGACTGAGTAGGGGGGGGGGGGCTGAGCAGTGAGTCAAAGGTAGAATATGTAGTCAGCATGGCTCAACTGCTGTGGCCTGAAAGAGTGGTGGTAAAGCGAGCCAGCGAGTAAATGAAGAGGGGGAGCGCTGTATAAAGCAGTAATCAGAGCAATAGAAGCATCTTTTCCCATTGTTTTTGCAGCAATTATGCTCTAAATCAGGGGTCTTCAACGGGTTTTTAAAGCCATGGACCCCTTATCTGAAAGAGAGACGGAGCAGGGACCCCCTACTATATATATATATATATATATATATATATATATATATATATATATATTATTTAAAATGAAGTTGCATATTAGATTATTACACAACTCTTTCTCCAGCTTTGGACAGTCCAAGGCTGGATTAGCTGGGAGACTTCTTCTAGACCAGGGACACTTGTGGAATACCTGCATAACAGGGACAGGAAGTAGAATAGGGACAGGAAGTAGAACAGGGGCAGGAAGTAGAACAGGGACAGGAAGTAGAACAGGGACAGGAAGTAGTTCTTTTGGAGATTCTGGTCCACTAGTGGCTGTTGGAGCAGTGTTTTCCATTGAGAACGAGCTAGCATGCTACGGCTAGCCACCTCGTCTCTAGTGACGTAGAAAGCCGTGCAGATGTTGGACAGCTCACCCGGAGACTGAAGACAGAGGACACTCAGAAACCGGATCAGAGGACATTCAGAAACCGGATCAGAGGACATTCAGAAACCGGATCTCACTCAAAACAGCATAACATGGGCACTTGTTCTTTTTTGCCTGCTCTACCACTGAACCAACCCAGCCACTTGTCGGGGTGTTTTGAGGCGGTGTGAGCGTCCCGTACAAGGATCAGGAAACAGGAAACATCACTGCCTCTATTGCTGCCACAAGAACGTTTTAAAACCCCAAACCCCGGCAGTTTCCTCAGTCCCTCCGTCTTTGTCCTTTCTCTCTTTCCCCGGGAAATTAAGCTGCCTTCAAGTCTAGTTGGAAATGTCTGACGGAAAACAGTAACTGTGAATTCTGAGTCTTGTCCTAGATGGGGGACGGGGGACGGGCGTCACACAGATGGGACATTTAAGTGACGCGCCGACCTCCTCACAACCCTGCAGAGAATCGCTGGATCGCTTTTCCTGGTCTGAATGGGCCCCTCCATAGGAGCTGTTCTGACCTTTAAAACCTCACCAGCAACACATATCAATCTGACACACAGAAAGGATATTTATGGACACACACGTGTGTGTGTGTGTGTGTGTGTGTGTGTGTGTGTGTGTGTGTCTGACTTGCATAAGAACACTCAGGATATAGTGTTTCACATCCTGGCTTTCACAACGATAACGATGTCCTGTGGGATCAGACTCACATCAGGGTTAAGGTCGTTATTAACTGAATGGGTGAGTAACGGCGGTGTGTGTGTGTGTGTGGGGGGGGGGGAGGGGGGGGGGAAGCCAAGCGGCCAGCAGCGTCCGGGGATCTACAGGAGACAAATGTCCCCGTCTGTCCAACCTCGCCGCCCTAAAACTGGACTTTCAAATGCTGCAGCGGTCAGACTATTCTTAGTCCTAACCTTCAGTCTGCTCGGGTATTTTGGAAACACAGTGTGTGTGTGTGTGTGTGTGTGTGTGTGTTTCCATGTGTGTGTGTGCGTGTGTGTGAAATGTCACCATGCTGATAAATGGCTTCAGCCTGAATGTTCTCTGTACTCAGATCTGGTTACGTTAGCTTGTGTCTGAAGCAGTCAGATGATGGAAAGCCATCTCTGTGCATCCATTGTAGAGACTCAGTACATCTACCGTTGGACTTATGTACCGTCGGTGCAGAGAGTTAACGGTCGGGTTCGGTGTCGTTTGGATCTCAACGATTCTGATTCCACAGACCCAGATAGAGACTAGATGTCCTCTTAGATTTTGGATATCGTAATCTGGCATACGTGTCGTCTTTTCCTGGTTTTAGAGGCTGCATTACAGTAACGTGATGTCATTTCCTGATCTTACCAGACTGCTGTAGCTGCTCTATTATTTACCTTTATTATCATTATATCCACATTACTGATGATTATTCATCAAAAATCTCATTGTGTAAATATTTTGTGAAAGCACCAATAGTCAACATGTTGATATCGAGGTATTTGGTTAAAAATATTGTGATATTTGACTTTCTCCATATCGCTCTAGTCACATGCTTATTTCACAAATAAGAGGAACGTGTTATTTTTGATGGTGGTTCAATGGTGGTCAGCGGTTTTACCGGGTTTTTTCACTAGAGCGCCGCTTTACTGCGCTCCACGGCCGCAACACAACAAGCGTCTGGTCGCTATGGAAACCAAAATGTGCGCATATTGCACATATATTAATTGGGACGCGATGATTGGATTTGAAACCAAAGACCTCCAAACGATGCCAATAAAGAAACGATGCTACTGGAATCGTAATTGTTGAACCGAGTTCTCGATGCCCAGCCCTAGTTAACAGCTGCTGTCTCCATCTCTATGGTGTACATTTACATTTTAAGGGTGTTTTTGCACCCCCCCAAACATATGAACGTTACATGTGGAGAGCATCTGGGCAACGAGCACGTGAAGGACGGGAATTTGTCTTTCGTGTTCAAATGAATTAACTAACACGTGTAATTATGTCTCCCGTTGGGACTGGTTTGCCCTCTTGAGAACATAATGCGCAAAAATAGATATTTGAATATCTCTGTGGTTTTTAGAAGGAATATTCAAATGTCATTTGTGGCCTTGCAGACGTAGATGTGACGTGAGCAACCTGCCTGAAAGTTGTAAGTCTTGTGGTAGCTGTGCAAGAGAAATCTGTTTGTGGATAAATGTCACTTCATATGAATTCACTTGCCCCATACCCATCAAAACGCTGAAATATTTTGTTTTCCGATGCATTCATGGACTCTTTATGGGCCTCTCCCTTGACTGTATGCCTCCACGTCCCCCCACCCCCACCCCCTATTGCCTGCAAGCTTCTCCTGACTATACGGTAATTCCTCTACTATGCGACAGAAAGTCGCGTGGTTATGACACAATTGTTAACTTATTTTTACAAAGACGTTTGCTACGGAGCCAAAGCGTGAGATACAAGGTAACGGAGCCTTTTATACATATCGCAGGGCTGTAGTACTCGAATCCGGTCTTGGACTCGAGTCCGGACTCAAGACTGTTTTTCTATGGTCTCGGACTTGTCTCGGTCTCTGCCACTGGTCTTGCCAGATATGGCTTTTGGTCTCGACCGAGTCCAGGTGTCTTTATTATGTTGATAATAATATTGGAGGGAAAGTGAAACCCAAAATGATTGTCTTGATACTGTCATGCATAAGACCTGTTTTTCTGTCCTGGACTCGGTCTTGACTGGGACTCAAACCTTTTTGCACTCGGTCTTGTCTTGCACTCGACTAGTCCTGGTCTTGGTCTTGTCTTGCACTCGACTAGTCCTGGTCTTGGTCTTGTCTTGGACCCGACTTGACTCGGACTCAAACCTTTTTGTACTCTTTGGACTCGGTCTTGACTTGGACTCGACTAGTCCTGGTCTTGGACTCGACTAAGGTGGTCTTGACTACATCCCTGCATTGTTGTGTTTCTTTAAAAATCAACAACGGACAGATAGAGTCTTTAAAAGCTTCAGATGTAAAGTTATTCGCTGTCAAAGTGACGCCAAAATGAATGGGAGCCAATGGGATGCTAACTGCAGGTGATGGCTTGTTAGCATCAGAGTCTCCCCATAGGACAGTGGTGGCCTAAAGGTTACCGGGAGGTGGTTGTTTCAATCCCCAGACCGAAAGTGTGAGAAAGTGTGTCCCTCATCACCACCACTGAGGGGCCCTTGAGCAAGGTCCTTAACCTCCAACCTCTCCAGAGGGACTCCAGATCAGACTGTGGTCGTACTGGGCAGCTTCAGGTAAGAATCTGTGTAACTGTGTGAACGTGATCAGGGCGTTCCTGCAAAAGAGAGACTGCCTCTCAGTGGAACTTCCCCTGAATGAATAAAAGTTAATAAATCTTAAAAAATAAGAGGTATGATGTCCGGATGCTCGCTTACCCCCTTGGCTAAGAACTATATACAATGGTTTTGTGGTTTTTAGGCGAACTATTCCTTTAAAGCACAACAGTTAATGCTAGTCTTGCCCTTCTCCTGATGTTGTGTTCAAGTCCATTAACACTTTGCCTCATTGTGACACTGTCCTTGGCTTACAGCACATAGGACTGCCACATGACACCCCCAACTCCCCCCCCCGGCTTACAGAGTCCTCCGGCGGACGGTTGATCTTGGCCCAGTCGACTGCCGGACCTTTGACCTGCAGGAATCTGTGGAAGATCTTCTTGAAGCCATCGAAGTCTTTCCTGGAGATCTGAAACAGAAGAACATCAGAAAAACATCAGAAAAATATCAGAAAAAAATCAGAAAAACATCAGAAAAATATCAGAAAAAACATCAGAAAAAACATCAGAAAAACATCAGAAAAACATCAGAAAAAACATCAGAAAAAACATCAGAAAAACATCAGAAAAATATCAGAAAAACATCAGAAAAATATCAGAAAAATATCAGAAAAATATCAGAAAAACATCAGAAAAATATCAGAAAAAACATCAGAAAAAACATCAGAAAAATATCAGAAAAATATCAGAAAAATATCAGAAAAATATCAGAAAAACATCAGAAAAATATCAGAAAAATATCAGAAAAATATCAGAAAAACATCAGAAAAACATCAGAAAAACCTCAGAAAAACCTCAGAAAAACCTCAGAAAAATATCAGAAAAAAATCAGAAAAATATCAGAAAAAACATCAGAAAAAACATCAGAAAAATATCAGAAAAACATCAGAAAAATATCAGAAAAAACATCAGAAAAAACATCAGAAAAATATCAGAAAAATATCAGAAAAACATCAGAAAAATATCAGAAAAACATCAGAAAAACATCAGAAAAATATCAGAAAAAACATCAGAAAAATATCAGAAAAACATCAGAAAAACATCAGAAAACTATCAGAAAAACATCAGAAAAACATCAGAAAAAACATTAGAAAAACATCAGAAAAATATCAGAAAAACATCAGAAAAACATCAGAAAAACCTCAGAAAAACATCAGAAAAACCTCAGAAAAACCTCAGAAAAACCTCAGAAAAACCTCAGAAAAATATCAGAAAAACATCAGAAAAATATCAGAAAAAACATCAGAAAAAACATCAGAAAAATATCAGAAAAATATCAGAAAAATATCAGAAAAACATCAGAAAAATATCAGAAAAACATCAGAAAAACATCAGAAAAATATCAGAAAAAACATCAGAAAAAACATCAGAAAAATATCAGAAAAAACATCAGAAAAATATC
The DNA here is from genome assembly GCA_013375575.1 of Percina caprodes. Taxonomy (NCBI): domain Eukaryota; kingdom Metazoa; phylum Chordata; class Actinopteri; order Perciformes; family Percidae; genus Percina; species Percina caprodes. The sequence goes on along the minus strand of JABXJD010000177.1, from coordinate 883,140 downwards.
AGAAAAATATCAGAAAAACATCAGAAAAATATCAGAAAAACATCAGAAAAAACATCAGAAAAACATCAGAAAAAACATCAGAAAAATATCAGAAAAACATCAGAAAAACATCAGAGAAACTGAACAATCAATCCGACGTCAGTGACAAAAATCTCTTCACCTGCAAGCTGTTTTATTGAGTTTCCTTATAGCAAAATACTCTGAGTGAAGGTAATGGTGAACGATGTAGCACAGATACGTCTTCAGGGCTTTTAACCCTCCTGTTGTCCTCGGGTCAAATTTGACCCGTTTTCAAAAGGTTTCTATATTAGAAATTTGGGTTTCTTTCAAACTAATTGTCAAAAGAAATGACGTGGAGGCTCTGTACAATTAAAACAAATGATCAGTTCACTACTTTAAATTAATTTAGGTGTTTTATTCAATAGCAGAGCATTTGAATTTTTGAAAGAACGTTGAAAATAGCTTAAAGAAATGTGAGGAAAACGCAGAGAGTGACATGTATAACATGGAAAAAAGTGATAAAAAACATTGAAAAAAGTGACAAAAATGTCGAAAAGCAACAAAAGTGTCACTCGCAAAAAAATGAACGAAACGTTTAGTTATGAGCAAAAATAAAGGCCAAAAAAATCATCTTTAAAAA
>JABXJD010000177.1:837500-870000 GCA_013375575.1 Percina caprodes | reverse complement strand
TGATGGGGAGCCCGTCCACCATCTTCCAGGTCTTGTTCTGTGCGGAGCGAAGGAGGGAAACGTCAGTGTTTGTGTGTCCGTTTCTGAATGGACTTCAAATATGGCCGACGCTGAAATGTGTTTCTTCTTCGCTCCTCTTAATATGAATCTGCCCTTATGGGTTGGATGTGGATGTGTGTACGCGGCCGTGAGCAGCCATGTTGAGGGTGATCCGACGTTAAAGCCAAACGGTTCCTCGACAACAACAGAAAGCACACACACACCCACACAGAACCCCACACACACACACACACACACACAGTACCCCACCCACTACCTCACACACACCCACACAGAACCCCACCCACACCCACACAGAACCCCACCCACACACACACAGAACCCCACACACACACACACACACACACACACACACACACACAGTACCCCACCCACTACCTCACACACACCCACACAGAACCCCACCCACACCCACACAGAACCCCACACACACACACACACACACACACACACACACACACACACAGTACCCCACCCACTACCCCACATACAGTACCCCACCTACACAATACCTCACACACACCCACACAGAACCCCACCCACACACACAGAACCCCACCCACCCACACAGTACCTCACCCACCCAGACACACACACACACTACCCCACCCACACAGTACCTCACCCACCCAGACACACACACACACACTACCCCACCCACACAGTACCTCACCCACCCAGACACACACAGTATCCCACCCACACAGTACCCCACCCACACAGTACCCCACACACAGTACCCCACCCACACACCCACACAGTACCCCACCCACACAGTACCCCACCCACACAGACACACACAGTACCCCACCCACACAGACACACACAGTACCCCACCCACCCACCCACACACAGTACCCCACCCACACAGACACACACAGTACCCCACCCACACAGACACACACAGTACCCCACCCACACAGACACACACAGTACCCCACCCACCCATCCACACAGTACCCCACCCACCCATCCACACAGTACCCCACCCACAGCTGGCCGGCAGCTGATTGGTTGGACTCACCTTGATCTCGATGGGGAACGAGTAGATGAGGTCCTCCGGGATGCCGTAGGAGTTTCCGGCAGCGTACACGCCCATGGAGATGAACTCACCCTGTCGGCAGGAAGCAACTTCAGTCAGTCAAAACAACCACCACCACCACCACCCCCCCCATCATCAACATCATCATCAATAAACATCAGATTCTGAATCCGAACGCTTCATTCTTCTACTTCAAACATTCCCGGCCGACTCCTCCGTGTGTCTCCGTCCACACTGACCTCCTTGGTGCCGAACCAGATGTCCCTCATGTGGTCGCAGATGGCCTTGGCTGCAGACATGGCGCTGGACAGCTTCCTGGCTTTGATGACGGCGGCGCCGCGCTGCTGCACCGTCTGCAGGACGGAGAAGATGGAGGAGAAGGGTTGAAAAGAGGACAGGAAGTGCAAAACAGCTTTATTTGTAGAGCACATTTCAGCAACAGGTCAATTTAAAGTGCTGTACACAAAATCAGTTAAACAGATAAAACCCTAAACCCTAACCCCAACCCAATTGAGACTACCTTCACACTAATTAGTCCATGTTAGTGCTCCCTTTCACGATCACCCTCAGTGTCACTACCCTTCACGGCTATTTTTAGAGACGTTACCTTTCGTCTCCTCGGACTCTTCTTCACACTAATTAAGCCAATCTAGTGCTGCCTTTCGTGTCTATTTGACACTACACATTCACACTTTCTTTAAAGTGTTACCCTTTGAGTCATTCTTTCTCTGTATTACACAACCTTTACACTTATTCCTTTTCCTCAAGAAGACCGAGACATGGAAGAAAAACCTATTTTCTGTCTACTAAAATCACCCTTAAAAAGAAAAAATGGTGCCGATTATCGGCCGTCAGGACAGTCTTTTGTTGATTTAATACAGGGACAACGCATTTTAATGGACATTTCTGTACATACGCCCCAAAGTTAGCCAAAAGGCTATTTTTCACCTGCAGTCCCTAGACATAAAAGGTAAAAGTCCCCCTAAAAAGTTACATATTTACATAATATAAGAATTACAATATATTATACATTGCATAAATGTACTACTGTTAAAGTTAAATATAAGAAAAGTTAACCCTTGTGTTGTCCTCAGGTCAAATTTGACCAGTTCACAAAAAAATCTCTATTTCAGAAAAGATAGTTGAAAAAAAATGACAAATGTTGAAAAAAAAAAAAAAATCAAAAACATTGGAAAAAGAGACAAAGAAACTGTTAAAAATTGTCAATTTTTTTTTTTAAAAACATCGAAAAAGTGACCAAAAAAATAGGAATTAAATTGACAAAAACGTTGAGAAAAGTAATATTAATAATGCTGTTGGAAGGCACCCTTCTGCCATCTAGTGGCTCTTATTGCTGTCACGGTTACATCTTTACACCAACAGTTGAATTGAATCGTGACATTAAAATCGAAAGTCAAATCGAATCGTTGATTTACCGAATCGAGACAACGAGAAACGACAAGACACAACGAGACAACGAGAAACGACAAGACACAACGAGACAACGAGAAACGACGAGACACAACGAGACAACGAGAAACGACGAGACACAACGAGACAACGAGAAACGACAAGACACAACGAGACAACGAGAAACGACAAGACACAACGAGACAACGAGAAACGACAAGACACAACGAGACACAACGAGAAACGACGAGACACAACGACACACGACGAGAAACGACAAGACACAACGAGACAACGAGAAACGACAAGACACAACGAGAAACGACAAGACACAACGAGACAACGAGAAACGACGAGACACAACGAGACAACGAGAAACGACAAGACACAACGACAAGACACAACGAGACAACGAGAAACGACGAGACACAACGAGACAACGAGAAACGACAAGACACAACGACAAGACACAACGAGACAACGAGAAACGACGAGACAACGAGAAACGACAAGACACAACGACAAGACACAACGAGACAACGAGAAACGACGAGACACAACGAGACAACGAGAAACGACAAGACACAACGAGACAACGAGAAACGACAAGACACAACGAGACAACGAGAAACGACAAGACACAACGAGACAACGAGAAACGACGAGACAACGAGAAACGACAAGACACAACGAGACAACGACAAGACACAACGAGACAACGAGAAACGACAAGACACAACGAGACAACGAGAAACGACAAGACACAACGAGACAACGAGAAACGACAAGACAACGAGAAACGACAAGACACAACGAGACAACGAGAAACGACGAGACAACGAGAAACGACGAGACAACGAGAAACGACGAGACAACGAGAAAACGAGAAACGACAAGACACAACGAGAAACGACAAGACACAACGAGACAACGAGAAACGACAAGACACAACGAGAAACAACAAGACACAACGAGACAACGAGAAACGACAAGACACAACGAGACAACGAGAAACGACAAGACACAACGAGACAACGAAACGACAAGACAACGAAACGACAAGACACAACGAAACGACAAGACACAACGAGACAACGAAACGACGAGACACAACGAGACAACGAGAAACGACAAGACACAACGACAAGACACAACGAGACAACGAGAAACGACGAGACAACGAGAAACGACAAGACACAACGACAAGACACAACGAGACAACGAGAAACGACGAGACAACGAGAAACGACAAGACACAACGACAAGACACAACGAGACAACGAGAAACGACGAGACACAACGAGACAACGAGAAACGACAAGACACAACGAGACAACGAGAAACGACAAGACACAACGAGACAACGAGAAACGACAAGACACAACGAGACAACGAGAAACGACGAGACAACGAGAAACGACGACACAACGAGACAACGACAAGACACAACGAGACAACGACAAGACACAACGAGACAACGAGAAACGACAAGACACAGCGAGACAACGAGAAACGACAAGACACAACGAGACAACGAGAAACGACAAGACAACGAGAAACGACAAGACACAACGAGACAACGAGAAACGACAAGACACAACGAGACAACGAGAAACGACGAGACAACGAGAAACGACGAGACAACGAGAAACGACGAGACACAACGAGACAACGAGAAACGACAAGACACAACGAGAAACGACAAGACACAACGAGACAACGAAACGACAAGACACAACGAAACGACAAGACACAACGAGACAACGAAACGACAAGACACAACGAGACAACGAAACGCGACAAGACAACGAGAAACGACAAGACACAACGAGACAACGAAACGACGACACAACGAGACAACGAACGCAAGACACAACGAAACGACAAGACACAACGAGACAACGAAACGACAAGACACAGCGAGACAACGAAACGACAAGACACAACGAGACAACGAGAAACGACAAGACAACGAGAAACGACAAGACACAACGAGACAACGAGAAACGACAAGACACAACGAGACAACGAGAAACGACGAGACAACGAGAAACGACGAGACAACGAGAAACGACGAGACACAACGAGACAACGAGAAACGACAAGACACAACGAGAAACGACAAGACACAACGAGACAACGAGAAACGACAAGACACAACGAGAAACGACAAGACACAACGAGACAACGAGAAACGACAAGACACAACGAGACAACGAGAAACGACAAGACAACGAGAAACGACAAGACACAACGAGACAACGAGAAACGACGAGACACAACGAGACAACGAGAAACGGCCAGACACAACGAGAAACGACAAGACACAACGAGACAACGAGAAACGGCCAGACACAACGAGACAACGAGAAACGGCGAGCACTCACGGAGATGAAGTCTCCTCGGAGCCAGGTTTCGTCCTTCACGGCGTCGTAGGCGGACGTCTCGCTACCGTGGACGTTGACCTTGGCGTGGTGGACGTCGGGGTACTGGGTGGAGGAGTGGTTCCCCCAGATGATGACGTTCTTCACTTTGTCGGAGGACACGCCGCAACGCATCGCCACCTGCAGGCGAGGGACACACACAGCAGGGCTGGCTTTGAGATTAAAGTCATTCATAAAAAAAAGGTGCATTAATTAAATGTTTGCTGCTCATTTGTTAATATACAGCTACCATTGATGAAAAATGATTATTAAATATACTAAATAGGTCAATAGTTTGCCCATTGACATTCAATCGTCTGTTTTAAACATCAGAACATCTGCTCTAGAGCTGCAAAGACGACTCGTTAGGTTATGAAATTAATTAATAAACTATTCTGATAATGATTCATCGGTTTGGATTTTATGAAAAAGAAAAGAATCTGATGATGAAATGTGAGTATGTTCTAAACTGTGTGGTTATGTTTGTGTGTCTGTGTGCGCATGTATGGTTATATGTCTGTGCGTGCGTGCGTGCATGCGTGTGTGTGCATCTGTGTGTGTTTCTGTGTCTGTTCATGTGTACGTCTGCGTGTGTGTTTCTGTGTCTGTGTACACGTGTTTGTGCGTGTGTTTTGGCTTTTCTGTGTGTGTGTGTGTGTACATACGTGTGTGTGTGTGTACACGTGTGTCTGTGTGTGCGCATCTGTGTATATGTATTTCTGTGACTGTGCGTGTCTGTGTGTGTACGTGTGAGTACCTGTGTGTTGGTGTGTCTGTGTGTGGGCGCATCTGCATGTGTGTTTTTCTATGACTGTGCATGTGTATGTGTGCGTGTGTGTGTGTTTATGTGTACGTACGTACGTACATGTGTGTGTGTACACATGTGTCTGTGTGCGCATCTGCGTATATGTGACTGTGACTGTGCGTGTCTGTACGTGTGAGTACCTGTGTGTTGGTGTGTCTGTGTGGGGGCGTATCTGCGTATATGTATTTCTGTGACTGTGCGTGTGTGTGTCTGTACGTGTATGTATGTATGTATGTGTATGTGTGTGTGTGTGTGTGTGCGTCTGTGTGTGTGTGTACCTGGGAGCTGGCCCTGTTGTGGTCCAGGCGGGTCAGGCAGGAGAAGTTCTCTTTGGGGATGGATGGAGCCGACTTGGAGGCGATCAGACAGTTGGTGTTCGCCGGGTTTCCAACCACCAGAACCTAAAAATAATAATAATAATAATAATAATAATAATAATAATAATAAAGATAATAAAACATGAAGATGTCTCCCTCCGACGAGACGGAGACACGCAGGCGGTCCGCCGGGTGAAAACATCGAATTATGACACAACACCGCTTCTGTAACGCTGAAGAAAAGAAGCAGCAGAGGAACTATAAGCTATTTAACCCTCATGCTGTCCTCGGGGAAAAGTTGACCCGTTTTCAGGTTTTTTGTCACAAAAAAATAAAAAATAAAAAACACACACACAGGCCGTCGAAATAAGACCTGCGAACGTCAACATAAATATCAAAAAACTTTGGAAAAACAATAAAAATCACCCACAGCATTAAAAAACAAAGTTACAAATGTTGAAAAAAAGCCCCGTGCATTTGTGCGTTTGTGTAACAAGCATAATGTGCGTTTGTGTGTGTGTGTGTGTAACAAGCATAATGTGCGTTTGTGTGTGTGTGTGTGTAACAAGCATAATGTGCGTTTGTGTGTGTGTGTGTGTAACAAGCATAGTGTGCGTCTGTGTGTGTGTATGTATGTGTGACAAGCATAGTGTGCGTCTGTGTGTGTATGTATGTGTGACAAGCATAGTGTGCGTCTGTGTGTGTGTATGTATGTGTGACAAGCATAGTGTGCGTCTGTGTGTGTATGTATGTGTGACAAGCATAGTGTGCGTCTGTGTGTGTGTGTGTGTGTAACAAGCATAGTGTGCGTCTGTGTGTGTGTATGTATGTGTGACAAGCATAGTGTGCGTCTGTGTGTGTGTGTGTGTGTAACAAGCATAGTGTGCGTCCCTGTGTGTGAGATGAATAGTTAATTATTACGTTAACATTCTTTCTCTCTATACTGTATTTTTGTTGCTGAAAACTGTTGCTGGAAATTTGTGAGTCATCCCAAAAGGGTTAATAAAGAGAAGTGTGAGTCTCCTGCTGCTTGCGTCGCGCCGTGAGACTGTGGGACTGTGGGACTGTGGACCGTGAGACCGTGGGACCGTGAGACCGTGGGACTGTGGACCGTGAGACTGTGGGACCGTGAGACTGTGAGACTGTGGGACCGTGAGACCGTGGGACTGTGGACCGTGAGACCGTGGGACCGTGAGACCGTGAGACCGTGAGACTGTGGACCGTGAGACTGTGGGACCGTGAGACTGTGGGACTGTGAGACTGTGGGACTGTGGACCGTGGGACCGTGAGACCGTGGGACCGTGAGACTGTGGGACCGTGAGACCGTGGGACTGTGGGACCGTGAGACCGTGGGACTGTGAGACTGTGGGACTGTGGGACTGTGGACCGTGAGACCGTGAGACTGTGGACCGTGGGACCGTGAGACCGTGAGACTGTGGGACCGTGAGACTGTGGGACCGTGAGACTGTGGGACTGTGGACCGTGAGACTGTGAGACCGTGGGACCGTGAGACCGTGAGACCGTGAGACCGTGAGACCGTAAGACTGTGGGACCGTGAGACTGTGGGACTGTGGACCGTGAGACCGTGGGACCGTGAGACCGTGAGACTGTGGGACCGTGAGACCGTAAGACTGTGGGACCGTGGGACTGTGGGACTGTGGGACTGTGGACCGTGAGACTGTGGACCGTGAGACTGTGGGACCGTGGGACCGTGAGACTGTGGACCGTGAGACTGTGGACCGTGAGACTGTGGGAACGACTGACGCAGACTGAAGGTCACCTTGACGGTCTTCTTGGCGTACTTGTCCAGGGCGGCTCCCTGAGTCTTGAAGATGGCAACGTTGGCCTTCAGCAGGTCCTTCCTCTCCATGCCCTCCTTCCTGGGCATGGAGCCCACCAAGATGGCGGCGTCCAGGTCCTTGAAGCCAACCTCCACCTTGTCAGTGGGGATCACCTCTGGGGGTAGAGAGAGAAAGAAAGGACATGTTCAGCATGGAGTCACTTTATTTTGCTCACACATTTGATTTGACCATCCTGTATGCAAGCAAGCATGTATGCATGCATTTATGTATGTAAGCATATAAGCATGTATGTATGTATGCAAGCATGTATGTATGTATGTATGTATGTATGTATGCATGTAAGCACGTATGTATGTAAGCATATAAGCATGTATGTATGTATGTATGTATGTATGTATGCATGCATGTAAGCATATAAGCATGTAAGTATGTATGCATGTAAGCACGTACGTATGTATGTATGTATGTATGTAAGCATATAAGCATGTATGTATGTATGTATGTATGTATGCATATGTATGCATGTAAGCACGTACGTATGTATGTATGCAAGCATGTATGTATGTATGTATGTATGTATGTAAGCATATAAGCATGTAAGTATGTATGCATGTAAGCATATAAGCATGTAAGTATGTATGTATGTATGTATGTATGTATGTAAGCATATAAGCATGTATGTATGTATGTATGTATGTATGTAAGCATATAAGCATGTATGTATGTATGTATGTATGTATGTATGTATGTATGCATGTAAGCATGTATGTAAGCATATAAGCATGTATGTATGTATGTATGTAAGCATATAAGCATGTATGTATGTATGTATGCATGTAAGCATGTATGTATGCATGTATGTATGTAAGCATATAAGCATGTATGTATGTATGCAAGCATGTATGTATGCAAGCATGTATGTATGTAAGCATATAAGCATGTACGTATGTATGTACGTATGTATGCACGTATGTATGCATATTAGTGCCGTCAGTTAAACGCGTTGTTAAAGCGAACCTATTTTATCATGCTGTGCATCGGTCTTTTCAGACATCTGCACGTCAACCTCTGTCCTTCATTGGTGAGCTATTTGTGTTCTTTGTGTTATTAATAATTAAAATTAAGTGTTAATCTGAGGTTATGTCTGATAACTTCCTGCCGCCTCGTCTGATCCTGACGATAAGACGCGCTCGGTGGAGTCAAACCGCAGATATCAGACTGGACTTCAGTCAGGGTCCACGTCCCCCACTCATTGTTGTCCCACCCCTGATCTGATTGGCTACTGGGGAGCGTTAGCCACGGGCCAACCAGAGGCCTTTATTTCAGACACTTCCCCCCCATCCTCCTCACCACACAGGAGAGAGAGAAACACAGAGAGAGAGAGAGAGAGACGAAGAAGAGACAGAGGAAGAGAGACAGACAGACAGACAGAAGAAGAGAGACAGACAGACAGAGGAAGAGAGAGAGAGAGACAAACAGAGGAAGAGAGACAGAGGAAGAGAGAGAGAGACAGACAGAGGAAGAAGAGAGACAGACAGAGGAAGAGAGAGACAGACAGAGGAAGAGAGAGACAGACAGAGGAAGAGAGAGACAGACAGAGGAAGCGAGAGAGCAACAGAGACAAGGTTATGAAGGACAAACACCACGCACTCACACCCTAACGCCCAGCGTGTCCGTCTTTAAAGTGTCCTCCAGAGGGACCAGATCAGACGTTAGTGGAGCCGCTGTAGTTCTGATACGAGACCACAGACCCAAAACCTCCGGGTAGAAACCTGGTCTAGAGCTGCAGATACGACTGATAAGTTGTCCAGTAGATTAATCGCTGTGAGTCCTTTTCTTTAAGAAGTAAAGTAAAGCTTCTGGTTCCAGCTCGTTAACCGTGCGTCGTCCTCCAGCTCGTTAACCGTGCGTCGTCCTCCAGCTCGTTAACCGTGCGTTGTCCTCCAGCTCGTTAACCGTGCGTCGTCCTCCAGCTCGTTAACCGTGCGTTGTCCTCCAGCTCGTTAACCGTGCGTTGTCCTCCAGCTCGTTAACCGTGCGTTGTCCTCCAGCTCGTTAACCGTGCGTTGTCCTCCAGGTCAAAATTAACACTTTTCTTAGACCGTTTCCCACGTTTTGGAACTTCTTTCAATGTTTTTTAACTTTCTTCCACCTTGTTTTTGCGCTTTTTTGGCACCTTTTTTATTTTTTATAGCTTTTTCCACATGTTTTGGGGCTTTTCCCAACTTTTTTTTTTTAAAGCTTTATTAATTACTTTATTATTAACTTATTTAGGCACTTTAACGTTAACGTTTTGAGAGAGACAGACAGACAGACAGAGAGACAGACAGACAGACACAGACAGACACAGACACACAGAGACAGACACAGACAGACAGACAGACACAGACAGACAGACAGACACAGACACACAGACAGACAGACACAGACAGACAGACAGACACAGACAGACAGACAGACACAGACAGACAGACAGACACAGACAGACACACAGACAGACAGACACAGACAGACACAGACAGACAGACAGACAGACACACAGACAGACACACAGACAGACACAGACAGACAGACACAGACAGACACAGACAGACACAGACAGACACAGACAGACAGACAGACACAGACAGACAGACACACAGACAGACAGACACAGACAGACACAGACAGACAGACAGACACAGACAGACACAGACAGACAGACACAGACACACACACACACACACACACACACACAGACAGACAGACACAGACAGACACACAGACAGACAGACAGACAGACAGACAGACAGACAGACAGACACGCCGGCTCACCCCTCAGCAGCGGGAGGGCGCAGTCCTGCAGCTCCATGACGACTCCGTCCAGGACGGGCAGCATGGGGGGGATGTCCAGCAGGACCAAGATGATTGGCTGAAAAACGACAATGGAGACAAAAGTATTACCTGGAAGTCCAAATTGGTCGGATTCGAACCCTGGACCTCCGCGTTGAGGCATACGCCTCTCAGTACACGTGCGCCTGCGCTACCACTGAACCAACGGGGCGGCAAAAGTATTACCTGGAACTCCAAAAAACAGAGGACACATTTCTAAAAGGACTGTCTTTGTCTGCTGGCTTGTAAGGAGAGGACAAAAAAAGACATATATACACATTTTATCCAAACAATTGTGAGACGTCTTTTTTCAAGATAACGTCCTTTCATATAAGTGTTAATGTAACTGTTCGATTGCACGATTTCTCGTTGGAAAAACCTTAATTATCGGACATTATAGATTCAATGGGAGTCTTTTGAAGTTCTACAACTTTTGGCTTGTAAGGAGAGGACAAAAAATAAATTTTTTCCAAAAAATTGTGACAATAATGATCTTTTTTTTCAAGATGTCCTTTCATATACGTGTTAATGAAGATGTTCAACTGCGCTTGAATAAAAAAAGTACACGAAACAAGTAATTTCTGATGATGACTCGTTTGTTAATGATAAAACATTATAGATTCAATGGGAGTTGTTCTACGTTATGAAGATCTACAACTTTTTCATCACTTATTAGACTTTTGATGTATTTTTTCCTTTTTTGGAAGATTCTTTCGCCTTCAATTGTTAATTAGACAATTAGGTGGGAGAGGGGTGAGAGGGTAAGGGGGGGGGGGGGCATACAGGTCGGATTCAAACCCTGGACCTCTGCGTTGAGGCATACACATCTCAGTACATGTGCGCCCGCTCTACCGCTGAACCAACCCGGCCACTAATCTCTTCATCCAGAAGATAATCAACAGATAATAAAAAATAATCTTAAATTGCAGCCCTAAATTACTACTATTACAATCGCACAGAACATTTCTCATAATTAAGAGTTGTTGGTACAGTCTATGCACTGATCCGATACCACGTAATTCACCTTGAAAAAAACATTTAAAAGTACATTATGTATGTTTTTTTATTATTATGATTGAATGACAATAGATAATAACAGAAGTTCTATGGCATTTATTCTGTCTGTACTTAAACTGGACCAGGCCATATCACATCCCAACAGGGTTAGTACACAGCTGTTAAAAATAATAATATATACTTTTAAAGTACTGTATCGGCTTGGTACTGTATCAGGCGATACGCACGGTTCAGGTACCGAAATCTGTATCAGGAAGGAAAAAGTACTGGAACATCGCTACTGCCAATTTTTAAACATTATGGTATTCCTTCTTATGTTTTAGGGTTTTCTGACTTATATTATACTCCCTGAAAAGGACTCCAATGAGCTGATGGCATACCCCAGAATAAAACATGCATTTTTCATGATGAGTCCATTATGTAACATGCCCATTTGTCTGTGCCGTGATCCGGTTTGTGGTAGCGGGGCCTCTCCGTGGCTGTAATACTGTAATACTGCTATAAAATACCTCAAAGGACACTGGAATCTGTGCAATTTCATACAGTGCAATATTTAATATATTAACCATTTCATTACTGTGTAATATGTTTTTATTATTTAGTACTTAACCATTTTATTACTGTGCAATATTTATTTATTTATTAATACGTATCTACTTTCACACAATGCTATTTTATATATGTATACCAGTTGCTCTCCGGACTGTGCACCAGCCCCCTCCCTCCCTCTTCTTTCTCTGCACTACCTACACTTCATATTTTTGATATTTTGATATTGTTATCTTTGTTATTGTTATTTGTCAACACTGAAAAGGGATTGCTCCAATTGCATTGCACAGGTACTGTGTATAATGACAATAAAGGCTTTCTATTCTATAGTCTGGTTATGTAATCCAGAGATCAGGCACAGTCTTACCTGGTCCTTCCCGAACACATCTCCCTTGGCGATGCTGTACAGCAGGGAGTAGGCAATCTGGCCAGCAGCGCCGGTCACCACAACACGGATCGGTTCGGGCTGAGGGAAAATAAACAGAAAAAACAGGTTTGGTTGCCATGTGTCATTGACCTGGATAACCAACAGAGGGAGGAAATGAAGCAGTAGTGACATGCATTGTTGGTCTGAAGTTATTAGGCCTTTATTTAATGGATGGAGTCCTCACAGCGAGGCTGCGGGTGTGCAAGGCCTTCATTAGTGGCTCCACCTCCTGTGGAACTCTGCCCTTTATTTGAGGAGGACTTCAAACCAAACTCCATTTAGAAATCCGTGCGATGTAGAATGACCTTGCATACTGGCCCGGGTGGGTACGACATACAGTTTAATTTTAGACCAGCTTAAGCGGTTTGTGTCCCTTTTTAATTCGGCATGACGTAAAATCAATCAAACAGCAGATTAACTGTCATAAACCACAACTTTCCAACGCTCCTCAATGTGCGAAATAATGGATACAACGGAGCAAGCAAGTAGAATTGAAGTACAATTAATGACGCAGAGTGATTTATTTGAAAGCCGAAATGAAGTTTGTTCCCAGTACATTAGAGAAATCGCCTCTCATCATATTTCAACTGGCTGCAACTTCTCTCAACAGGCAAGACATCGTTAAAATGCATACATTTGTGAACCAAGATTCAGACCGCTGTCATGATTGGCTACCCCGACTGGATAAAAGAATAAGGCCGACTGACGCCACGCCACAGGCGGCTTATTAAAATGGAGGCAGATGCATCAAAGTACAGCGGACTGGCAAGTATTTCACCAGCGGAAACCGACCTGCACGCTCGGCTGCAGTTCCTGCTGTTACATCGTTGAGGTTTTCATTCAAACCATCATTTCTAAATCTGTGGAAACTGCGCAACAAAGCGCGCGCGAGAGCGGTGACCTGAAATCCTGCAGCACGTTCAGCACATGCAAAACCTCCATTAAAGAAAAATGGGAAATACTGTTCGCATGAAGTTAAGGTTAAATTGTGACGTTGCCCCTTTTTTTTCAATGTCAACTATTCACGCATAATTTAGAAAACCGTTAACGTTTTTGATGATTTGACAGAGGACCCGGATGACACTTTTGCACGTGATATTTGTCAAAAAAAAGCAGGTTATGTCGCATGTTTCTTACCATTTTAGATATCGGCTGGGGATGCTTTGGGTCTGCGGTGCCTCGGTGCTCAGAGTCGGACTACTAGACGGAAGGGTCACCTCTATCCCTTGTATTTCAGTCAGGCGGTGAAAGGACTCGTGCCACACTCATTTCCGGGACTTGTAGTCGTTTTAAGATGCTAACACAGGCTTTATTACTGAGGCGTTTTGACAAGAGGAACACAATCTCCCATGATGCACTGCTCCGGTCACGCCGCGCCCATCGGCTTCACATCAAAGGCAGAGGTGGAAGTTGCTCTTTGGCGACATCTCGTGACTCAAGTCCCAAACACGTTCACAAGCCAACCCAAGACAGGCTCTGGCTGCAGCCTGGAGACATAGGAATGAGACGGGGGTCTGCATGTGAGACGAGAGGCACGAGACGGGAGGTCTGCATGCGAGACGAGAGGCACGAGACGGGAGGTCTGCATATTCAATTCAATTCAATTGATATAGCGCCAAATCACAACAACAGTTGTGGTGTAGACCGTACTCTGGGATGTTATTTACAGAAACCCAACAACTCCAAAAAAATGAGAGACAGGAGGTGTCCATATGAAATGAGAAGCATGAGACAGGAGGTATCCATGTGAGACGAGAGGCTTGAGACAGGAGGTCTCCATATTCAATTCAATTCAATTTATATTGCGCCAAATCACAACAACTCATCTCATTTCAATGTTATTGCTGCAAAATGGGACAAACTGACCAACACATATCTAATATATATAATATAATATATTTCAGCCGTACCATTCAGCCACAACCCTGACGGATTTATCAGGGTTAGGAGCACGGCGAGCACCGACCACATTCCTCTGCTGTCTGCAGGGAGCTCAGCAGCTTCACGTAATGATCCTTTAAGAGACTTAAAGAGCCCATAAAATGGAAAGCGCTTGTTCCATGTTGTTACCGTTAGTTTCTAAGTGCTGTTATATGCATTTTGTGTGCTTTACTGGCAAAAACTATCGTTTTTACGTATGCATCTTCAACTTGACAGCATGTAGAACAATTTCTTAGGACAAAATGTTACTGTATATTTTATGCTTTACTTAATGTAAGACCAGCAGGCCCAGAATGCACCTGAACACACCTCCCTGTAAGACCAGCAGGCCCAGAATGCACCTGAACACACCTCCCTGTAAGACCAGCACGCCCAGAATGCACCTGAACACACCTCCCTGTAGGACCAGCACGCCCAGAATGCACCTGAACACACCTCCCTGTAAGACCAGCACGCCCAGAATGCACCTGAACACACCTCCCTGTAAGACCAGCACGCCCAGAATGCACCTGAACACACCTCCATGTAAGACCAGCACGCCCAGAATGCACCTGAACACACCTCCCTGTAAGACCAGCACGCCCAGAATGCACCTGAACACACCTCCCTGTAAGACCAGCACGCCCAGAATGCACCTGAACACACCTCCCTGTAAGACCAGCACGCCCATAATGCACCTGAACACACCTCCCTGTAAGACCAGCACACCCAGAATGCACCTGAACACACCTCCCTGTAAGACCAGGACGCAGATTTCATGGATTTTACAAATTTCACGCGTTGTGCCGTAAACCGTTAAAATCTCAACTCACATCGGGGAGGGACAGCGTGATCTCGGGGGATCACCCGGGATCCGGGGATCACCCGGGATCCGGTGGATTATTCACAGGTCCACAGAGAGTTCAAGTTCACTCGCCAGACTACAGGAAGTCCCCGGGGTCAGTTGCCAGCTGGTTAAGCTGCCGTTCAGCCTGTTATCTGCGGCCACGCGGGACGTAGACCTGATCCGAGCCGTCTGATCAGCTGACATTTATAGAGCAGAACAGCTGAGAGTTCATCAGCAGGTTCAACGTGTCCACCTGCCCGGGGTTACAGATGGAAGTTAGCTGAAAAAAGTTGGAATATTTCAAGATATATGTCGCAAAGTCTAGTTAAGTTGAGCTGATAATACTTTACTGCAGTAATGTTTTGAATGCAGGACTTGTACTTGTGTATTTCCACAGTGTATTAGTACTTGTACGGCATTGCAGTATCTGGATACTTCTTCCACCTCTGGAGGAAGGATGAAGAGACGTCAGAATATTTAATTTTCATAAACAGAAGTTGAATTAACCCTCATGTTGTCTTCATGTTGTCCTTATGTTGTCTTCATGTTGTCCTCATGTGGTCCTCATGTGGTCCTCATGTTGTCCTCATGTTGTCTTCATGTTGTCTTCATGTTGTCCTCATGTTGTCCTCATGTTGTCCTCATGTTGTCTTCATGTTGTCCTCATGTTGTCTTCATGTGGTCCTCATGTGGTCCTCATGTGGTCCTCATGTTGTCCTCATGTTGTCTTCATGTTGTCTTCATGTTGTCCTCATGTTGTCCTCATGTTGTCTTCATGTTGTTCTCATGTGGTCCTCATGTGGTCCTCATGTTGTCCTCATGTTGTCTTCATGTTGTTCTCATGTTGTCCCCATGTTGTCCTCATGTTGTCCTCATGTTGTCTTCATGTTGTCTTCATGTTGTCTTCATGTTGTCCTCATGTTGTCTTCATGTTGTTCTCATGTTGTCTTCATGTTGTCTCCATGTTGTCCTCATGTTGTCCTCATGTTGTCCTATATCAATGTTCTTTTTAATTCCCCAAAATAACATGATTGATTCCACCAACGCTCTTTGCCAAGTACAAATCTCTACTTTCATTAATTTTGGGGCGTCTTATTCAATTTTATAGCATTTGAAACCAAATTGAAGTGTTTTTGAAATAGTATTGAGAGTAAAAGTTGACATATTCCAGTCTGTGATTATCATCAACATCCATTCCTTTAATTTTAGTCTCAATAATTCCTAATTTCTGCTTTTCTAACTCAAACATTAGGTATAATTTCCTATAAATGAGCCTTATTGACCATAAATTCCTAAAATAACTAAAACTAAAGTTAATAAGTTAGTGTAACGTAGTGTTAAACGTCAAAAAAGTGACAAACATTGAAGAAAAACAATCAAAAGTGTTGAAAAAAGGGACAAAAACGTACGAAAAGGTTAAAAACATTGATAAAAGCGTAAAAAAGAAGTGATTTTCTGACGGGAAGACAACGCGAGGGTTAACACTCGTACTCGTCGACTTTTGGAAAGATGTCGCATTTATTGCAGTTAAAAACCAGTGAGACAGTAAAGGCCCTGACACACCAACCCGACGGACGGACTCCCGAGTTGGTCAAAAGTACCTTGAACGCACCGTAGCGACGCCGACTCGAGCGCACGTTCGTTTTTCCCAAGGGTTAATAAAAGTGAAGAAGGGTTTTGAGGGTGTCATTTTTAGCCAGGTGAGGTTTTAAAATCAGGCTACAATCACAAATTTTTGACTTTTTTTTGCCTCGTTCATGGACGTCAGGGCCTCGACCACGGCGGTCTCCTCCGGCAGCGCCGTCTTGGATAGTTTACAGCTGATCGAGTGTATAGGTCGCTTTTTGGAGGACTCGTGGTCCTTAATTGCTTCTAATTTGAACCCTCATGTTGTCCTCGGGTCAAATTGACCCTTTTTTCTATATCAATGTTCTTTTTATTTCCCCAAAATAACATGATTGATTCCACACAACGCTCTTTGCCAAGTACCCGCCGGCAGCCATGTTGGATCTATGTGACACTGTTACCCGCCGGCAGCCATGTTGGATCTATGTGACACTGTTACCCGCCGGCAGCCATGTTGGATCTATGTGACACTGTTACCCGCCGGCAGCCATGTTGGATCTATGTGACACTGTTACCCGCCGGCAGCCATGTTGGATCTATGTGACACTGTTACCAGCCAGCAGCCATGTTGGATCTATGTGACACTGTCACCTGCCGGCAGCCATGTTGGATCTATGTGACACTGTTACCCGCCGGCAGCCATGTTGGATCTATGTGACACTGTTACCAGCCAGCAGCCATGTTGGATCTATGTGACACTGTTACCCGCCGGCAGCCATGTTGGATCTATGTGACACTGTTACCAGCCGGCAGCCATGTTGGATCTATGTGACACTGTTACCCGCCGGCAGCCATGTTGGATCTATGTGACACTGTTACCCGCCGGCAGCCATGTTGGATCTATGTGACACTGTTACCCGCCGACAGCCATGTTGGATCTATGTGACACTGTTACCCGCCGGCAGCCATGTTGGATCTATGTGACACTGTTACCTGCCGGCAGCCATGTTGGATCTATGTGACACTGTTACCCGCCGGCAGCCATGTTGGATCTATGTGCTGTTTGCTGGGTTCACAGTTTCCTACAGATGCCTGAAAGGCTGCAGTGACAGCAACAACAACAACACAGGCTGGAACTGACCACGGTGCTGATAATCGGGACTGCAGCAAAACAGTGAGGAAGACCGGACGCCCAGCAATTCAGCCTTCAAAATAAAAGTCAACAGTGTTGCTTTAACGAATAATTTTAAAGAACAACATAGGATTACTCGTGGTGAGCAAATATCCCAAAACTAATGTCTCCCACGTTAGCAAAGTTATGTAAAAATGAAAAGGTAAATCAACACCTTCACTAGAACTTGGAACTAATCAGACAAACACATACTGTTAATACTGTTCATATTGTAATATAATAACATGCTATTTATTCCAGCACCCTTTGTGCTATGCGTGTGTATATATTGGTGTGTATATATATTTGTGTGTGTATGTATTGGTGTGTGGCCTATAGATTGGTGTGTGTATATACTGGTGTGCGTATATATTGGTGTGTATATATATTTGTGTGTATATATATTGGTGAGTATATATTGGTGTGTATACATTGGTGAGTATATATTGGTGTGTGTATACATTGGTGTGTATATATATTGGTAAGTATATATTGGTGTGTATATATTGGTGTGTGTGTATATATTGGTGTGTGTATATATATTAATGAGTAGCCTATATATTGGTGTGTGTATATATATATATATATATTGGTGTGTGTATATATATATATTGGTGTGTGTATATATATATATTGGTGTGTAGCCTATATATTGGTGTGTATATATATTGGTGTGTGTATATATATATTGGTGTGTAGCCTATATATTGGTGTGTGTATATATTGTGTGTATATATATATATATATATATATATATATATATATATATATATATATATATATATATATATATATATATATATATATATATTGGTGTGTGTGTATATTGGTGGGTATATATTAGTGAGTGTATATTGTTTGTTTTGTATGTGTAAGCGCATTGTGAGTAATGATGATCCAATGATCCTCGTATGGCAAATAAAGCTGATTCCGATATGCAGAGTTTGAAAAGGTAGGCTTTAATTTTGAAGGCACCAACCGGATGTCGTCTTGTTTACTCCGTCGTGCTTCACTAAACTGATTGGAAAAGCGCCAAGCTGCCAAGTGGAGACGACTCTCACTGAATTAATAATGACGGGGTCAGAAAAAGACGCAACCTTTACCTAGGCTACCCACATCACGGTAGTGTCGGGTTTCCGGGCGGCCATTTTCACACCTGAAGCCTAACGGTGAAATGCCCCGGGTGTAAAAACCGCGAGGCTGTTACCCCGCTTAGACACCCGTCTGTTCACTAAACGAGCACGAGATGCACTATTACACCAACTGACTTAGTTAGGGAGGGGAAATAAAGTCCTAACGGGTTGCAGTGGTCTCGTTTAGCGCCAGAATTGGTTATTAATGGTGCGTTCAAGGACGCACGGATCAGCTCCGTATGCGTCCCCGCGGTGGTGCAGCTTTCAAACGGCTGCTTTTCAACTCACCTGCGGAGAAACCGCCCTCACCACCAGATACATGGAAGTTAGCATGGTCAACATGGTCCCGCCGGTGTTTTGTTGTCGTTCACACACGCAACTGACTCTCTTCTGAAGCAGAAATGGCGTCTCGACCCGAAACGGTACCGGGAGAAAGACAGAGAGACAGGTAGACACCCACAGAGACAGAGAGACAGGTAGACACCCACAGAGACAGAGAGACAGCCAGGCAGACAGGCAGCGGCACCGGAGGAGACTTTAAACCGCACTGCAGGTCGACTTCACGGCTTCGTGTGCCTCTTTTTGCCTCCACTCACTCACACATCCACCCTCTACCTATATGCACGCACGCACGCGTGCACACACACGCAGCTGCAGTCGGTCTAGTCTCTTAATAAGATTTTGAGGACGTAAATAGCCGCTGACCGAACTGCTAAATCTCTCCAAGTGTGATTACAGGTGTAAATTCATAGTAATGATGGAGGCAAAAATTCTGCAAAAAAACAAGGGAGTTTGGCATGGAGGAGTGAGTGACGTCACTGCAGGTTCACATAGGGACAGTGAGGACTGCTGCAGAGTCAGTGGATGATGTGGTATGAGAACTGGACTGTGGGGGGAAAAACCAGTGAAAAGGACTAGCCTACTGGAGGTAATGGTTCTCAGATATAAGTCACATACACACAGGACTTTATAGTGTTTATTTCCCTCAATATAATCAAAATAGAAGACCTAGAAATCAAAAGGCTCCACTTCCACTTGAATATATTTAGGTTATTTTTAGCTAAGGGCGAGTTTCAGTGGAAAATAATACACTGGAATGATTATTTTCATTATCAATGAATCTGAAGATTATCTTCTCTTGAAAAATGACTGATAGCCTAATATTCTGCTTATTGACTCCTCGTTAGACTTCAGATACAGTATTAGGGACCACTAAGGTCTATATAAAGAGACTTCAGATACAGTATTAGGGACCACTAAGGTCTATATAAAAGAGACTTCAGATACAGTATTAGGGACCACTAAAGTCTATATAAAGAGACTTCAGATACAGTATTAGGGGACCACTAAGGTCTATATAAAGAGACTTCAGATACAGTATTAGGGGACCACTAAGGTCTATATAAAGAGACTTCAGATACAGTATTAGGGACCACTAAGGTCTATATAAAAGAGACTTCAGATACAGTATTAGGGACCACTAAGGTCTATATAAAGAGACTTCAGATACAGTATTAGGGACCACTAAGGTCTATATAAAAGAGACTTCAGATACAGTATTAGGGACCACTAAGGTCTATATAAAGAGACTTCAGATACAGTATTAGGGACCACTAAGGTCTATATAAAGAGACTTCAGATACAGTATTAGGGACCACTAAGGTCTATATAAAGAGACTTCAGATACAGTATTAGGGACCACTAAGGTCTATATAAAAGAGACTTCAGATACAGTATTAGGGACCACTAAGGTCTATATAAAGAGACTTCAGATACAGTATTAGGGACCACTAAGGTCTATATAAAGAGACTTCAGATACAGTATTAGGGACCACTAAGGTCTATATAAAAGAGACTTCAGATACAGTATTAGGGGACCACTAAGGTCTATATAAAGAGACTTCAGATACAGTATTAGGGGACCAAACCATCACCGTTTCACAACGTTAACATGTTTAGATATGAGGACAGAGAACACCCCTGTGGGTCGTATAAAGGTCCAGATGTACTAGCTTTTTAATAATACGCACGGGTAGACAAGCGGCGGCATTGTTTACATACTTGCCAGTGTACTTTGCATGTTCCTGGAGGATTAAATGTATATCCACTAGGGGGCAGATCTGGGCCATATCTGGGCCGGCCGACACCGGAAGACCACCTCCTGGGCTGGAGTGTGGACCTGCCTGTCAGAGGATACGCTGCTCCCCACGTTCATGTTGCATCTTGCGGACGCGTAGCGTTAATTTGTCAGGAATGGGGGACAGAACTCAGGCGCAGACTGGAGTAGGTGGTAAAGAATCTTATTTTATTGAAGTCCTGAGTGTGGGCTGACAGAAGGGGGGCCGGGTCTGAACGTGGCTGGGCTGGCAGAAGGGGGGCCGGTTCTGAACGTGCCTGGGCTGGCAGAAGGGGGGCCAGGTCTGAACACTGCTGGGCTGGCAGAAGGGGGGCCGGGTCTGAACGTGGCTGGGCTGGCAGAAGGGGGGCCAGGTCTGAACACTGCTGGGCTGGCAGAAGGGGGGCCGGGTCTGAACACTGCTCGGCTGGCAGATGGGGGGCCGGGTCCGAACATGGCTGGGCTGGCAGAAGGGGGGCCGGGTCTGAACTTGGCTGGGCTGGCTGAAGGGGGGCCGGGTCTGAACACTGCTGGGCTGGCAGATGGGGGGCCGGTTCTAAACATGGCTGGGCTGGCAGATGGGGGGCCGGGTCCGAACATGGCTGGGCTGGCAGATGGGGGGCCGGGTCTGAACACTGCTGGGCTGGCAGAAGGGGGGCCGGGTCCGAACATGGCTGGGCTGGCAGAAGGGGGGCCGGGTCCGAACATGGCTTGGGGTCTGGGCTGTGTTCCTCTGTGATGTTCCAGTGCGTTGCCTTGGCAGCAGAGCATTTTGTTATTTCTGAGGACCGAGATCTTCTAGGAAGTCACGCTGGAAATGGGAGCAGAATATCGAAGGCTGGTGTATAATTACACACAGGGTAAAAAACAATAGGGGGAGAGGAAGGTCAGATTGATGGGGTGGGGGGGGGGGTTAAACATGCTGGGGTAACAAAAACACAGACAGACAAAACCAAACACACCAAGCACACGGCGGGTATAACACAATGAAGAAATAAACCAAAACTCAATCAATCACACACACACACACACACACACACACACACACACACACACACACACACACACACACACACACACACACACACACACACACACACACACACATGTACAACACACACACACACACGTACAACACACACACACACACGCATGTACAACACACACACACACACACGCATGTACAACACACACACACACACACGCATGTACAACACACACACACACACACACATGTACAACACACACACACACACACACACACACACACACATGTACAACACACACACACACACACGCATGTACAACACGCACACACACACACACATACACACACATGTACAACACACACACACGCATGTACAACACACACACACGCACACACGTGTGTACAACACACACACACACACAAACATACACACACACACACACATGTACAACACACACACACGCATGCACGTACAGTACACAAACACAAACACACACACACACACACACACACACACACATGTACAACACACACACACACACGCATGCACGTACAGTACAGAAACACAAACACACACACACACACACACACACACACATGTACAACACACACACACACACACGCATGCACGTACAGTACACAAACACACACACACACACACACACACACACACACACACACACATTTACAACACACACACACACACATGCACGTACAGTACACAAACACAAACACAAACACACACACACACACACACACACACACACGCATGTACAACACGCACACACACACACACATACACACACATGTACAACACACACACACACACACGTGTGTACAACACACACACACACACAAACATACACACACACACACACATGTACAACACACACACACACAAACATACACACACACACACACATGTACAACACACACACACACACGCATGCACGTACAGTACAGAAACACAAACACACACACACACACACACACACACACACACATGTACAACACACACACACACACACACGCATGCACGTACAGTACACAAACACACACACACACACACACACATACACACACACACACACACATTTACAACACACACACACGCATGCACGTACACAACACAAACACAAACACACACACACACACACACACACACACACACACACACACACACACCTGGTCGTGTCCCTCCTACCTGCTGCCAGCAGAGGGCGCCCTCCGCCTGAGGAGCTGCTGTTAGAGCCTCTCGCTCTCCGGACGGCTTGTGTCCATTTGATGAGGAAAAACGTCATAATAATGACATAATGTACACGTGTTGTCCACGTGACGGAGAGAGTAGAGAACATAAACAAGGAAGCAGAGTGTGTAACACGGCCTCATCAAGACTGATAGACAGAGGTGGGACGAGACCTTTACTCCAGTACTGTACTTATATCCAGATGTTGAGGTACTCGGACTTTACCTCAGTCTTCTGTTGTCATGTTGCTTTCTACTTCTACATCTCAGAGAAATATTCTACTTTAGTTACTAGTTACTTTAGTTACTTTAGTTACTCCGCTACATTCATTTGACAGCTTTAGTTACTAGTTACTTTAGTTACTTTAGTTACTCCGCTACATTCATTTGACAGCTTTAGTTACTAGTTACTTTAGTTACTTTAGTTACTAGTTACTTTAGTTACTTTAGTTACTCCGCTACATTCATTTAAAAGCTTTAGTTACTAGTTACTTTAGTTACTAGTTACTTTAATTACAAGTTACTTTAGTTACTAGTTACTTTAGTTACTCCGCTACATTCATCTGACAGCTTTAGTTACTAGTTACATTAGGTACTAGTTACTCTAGTTACTAGTTACTTTTGTTACTCCACTACATTCATCTGACAGCTTTAGTTACTAGTTACTTTAGTTACTATTTACTCTAGTTACTAGTTACTCTAGTTACTAGTTACTCTAGTTACTAGTTACTTTAGTTACTCCACTATAGTCATCAGACAGCTTTAGTTACTAGTTACTCTAGTTACTAGTTACTTTAGTTACTCCACTACATTCATCTGACAGCTTTAGTTACTAGTTACTTTAGTTACTAATTACTCTAGTTACTAGTTAGTTTAGTTACTAGTTACTTTAGTTACTCCACTACATTCATCTGACAGCTTTAGTTACTAGTTACTTTAGTTACTCTAGTTACTAGTTAGTTTAGTTACTAGTTACTTTAGTTACTCCACTACATTCATTTGACAGGAGCCAAGGGAACTTTATCAAGATGCATAGTATCCTGATCCATGAAATAACTGGTCTTTAATGATAAAAACCTTCCTCTATGGGAATTTAACATAGGGGGGTGTATACTTATGCCCCTGTATTTTAACATAGGGGGGTGTATACTTATGCCCCTGTATTTTAACATAGGGGGGTGTATACTTATGCCCCTGTATTTTAACATAGGGGGTGTATACTTATGCCCCTGTATTTTAACATAGGGGGGTGTATACTTATGCCCCTGTATTTTAACATAGGGGGTGTATACTTATGCCCCTGTATTTTAACATAGGGGGGTGTATACTTATGCCCCTGTATTTTAACATAGGGGTGTATGCTTATGCCCCTGTATTTTAACATAGGGGTGTATACTTATGCCCCTGTATTTTAACATAGGGGGTGTATACTTATGCCCCTGTATTTTAACATAGGGGGGTGTATACTTATGCCCCTGTATTTTAACATAGGGGGGTGTATACTTATGCCCCTGTATTTTAACATAGGGGGTGTATGCTTATGCCCCCTGTATTTTAACATAGGGGGTGTATACTTATGCCCCTGTATTTTAACATAGGGGGGTGTATACTTATGCCCCTGTATTTTAACATAGGGGGTGTATGCTTATGCCCCTGTATTTTAACATAGGGGGTGTATGCTTATGCCCCTGTATTTTAACATAGGGGGTGTATACTTATGCCCCTGTATTTTAACATAGGGGGGTGTATACTTATGCCCCTGTATTTTAACATAGGGGTGTATGCTTATGCCCCTGTATTTTAACATAGGGGTGTATACTTATGCCCCTGTATTTTAACATAGGGGGTGTATACTTATGCCCCTGTATTTTAACATAGGGGGGTGTATACTTATGCCCCTGTATTTTAACATAGGGGGTGTATACTTATGCCCCTGTATTTTAACATAGGGGGTGTATACTTATGCCCCTGTATTTTAACATAGGGGTGTATACTTATGCCCTGTATTTTAACATAGGGGGGTGTATACTTATGCCCTGTATTTTAACATAGGGGGTGTATACTTATGCCCCCTGTATTTTAACATAGGGGGTGTATACTTATGCCCCTGTATTTTAACATAGGGGGTGTATACTTATGCCCCCTGTATTTTAACATAGGGGGGTGTATACTTATGCCCCCTGTATTTTAACATAGGGGGTGTATACTTATGCCCCCTGTATTTTAACATAGTGGGGTTTATATTTATGCCCCCTGTATTTTAAGGATGAACAGTTATTTATTTACGATACATTATTCATTCACAAAGAAAATTGGTGTCATTAAAGGTCGGATTTTTCTAAATTTTTTGAATTAAGGCATTAAGATCAATTCCCAAATATTTTAATTCCTGTTTTTAATCAACTTATTCTAGCCGCTGTATAATATCAGTCAACAACCTGCAGTTTTCTAACAGCTTAGAGACTTTTAGAGATCTGATGCATGTCACACATATCATATATCCTATGGCAGCCTCATATAAGCCTCTAGATCTGCGTCTCACACACACACACACACACACCTGACTCAGAAAAGTTTGATGATAATGCTTCCCATGGGTGTGCATCGGGCGGTAATTACCGCCGTCAGTGACGCCGTCTCTCAGCAGCTCAGGCTGTCAGGCCGGAGGAGGAGGAATGTGGAGAATGCAGCTTCCTGACCTCTGAGCTCCAGCTTTCATCGCTGCTCCGCTGAACTCACAGGGACAAACGAGTCCACGCGGCCGTCTGAGCCGACTGGGACCATCTCGGGGCGCGGCTGGCGTCCGTATTGTATGTTATTATGACTAACGAACCAACCATGTGGGGATTATGAATATATCCGTTGCCTTGTTGCGCCACAACAACACAGGCGGCTCAGAAGGACACGCGATTGCATCAAAAACATTGTTTTTTCTCGGTGGTGCGTTCGATGCTGGTGTGTACTGTGGAAACAAGCAGCGTTGTGCGAGTCGCTCGTCCCCTCAGGTTGAACCCTGGTGTCGGTGATCTCACCTGCAATGGCCGGTTATCTCCTCCTCCAGATAGCAGAGCCAGGGGTGGCTCCTTGTTGCCCCTATGAACCCAACACCCATCTGCCATTTTGGTTCCTCTCCAGGCAGTTACACTGCACCTGCTGTATCCCAACGGCGATTTTGGCTTTGTTTGCAAGCTCCACGACGAGGATGGCGGCGGCGGGGTGGCGAGGGCTTTACAGGCCGCATCAGTCGATCCGTATCTCAACTGAGGCGGCATGCGCCCGGCCGCATTCCAGCAGGGATTTGCAGAGCGAATCAGGGAAACTCATCTAAACCGAGGATTAAAACTCGGAGCCTGTTCAGATGCTCCGATAGCAACCGCAGGCTACTTCCCCTTGCTGTTTTTTTTGTGTTTTGCAGCAACGCATTCATTATGAGATTCTTTGGGCTCCTCAGGGGAAGTGGAGCTGGAAACTCAACATAGATGCATACATTGACACGCAAACATGAGAACTCATCAAGAGAAATACAGACGAAACAACACAAGACACAGACTGAGGGTCCTATCTTGTGTCTTTGCTGGTGTGTTCAGGTGCATTCTGGTCTTACAGGGTGGTGTGTTCAGGTGCATTCTGGTCTTACAGGGAGGTGTGTTCAGGTGCATTCTGGGCGTGCCGGTCTTATATGAAGGTGTGTTCAGGTGCATTCTGGGCGTGCTGGTCTTACAGGGAGGTGTGTTCAGGTGCATTCTGGGCGTGCTGGTCTTATATGAAGGTGTGTTTAGGTGCATTCTGGGTGTGCTGGTCTTACAGGGAGGTGTGTTCAGGTGCATTCTGGGCGTGCTGGTCTTACAGGGAGGTGTGTTCAGGTGCATTCTGGGCTTGCTGGTCTTACAGGGTGGTGTGTTCAGGTGCATTCTTGGCGTGCTGGTCTTACAGGGAGGTGTGTTCAGGTGCATTCTGGGCGTGCTGGTCTTACAGGGAGGTGTGTTCAGGTGCATTCTGGGCGTGCTGGTCTTACAGGGAGGTGTGTTTAGGTGCATTCTGGGCGTGCTGGTCTTACAGGGTGGTGTGTTCAGGTGCATTCTGGGCGTGCTGGTCTTACAGGGAGGTGTGCTCAGGTGCATTCTGGGCGTGCTGGTCTTACAGGGAGGTGTGTTCAGGTGCATTCTGGGCATGCCGGTCTTACAGGGAGGTGTTCAGGTGCATTCTGGGCGTGCCGGTCTTACAGGGAGGTGTGTTCAGGTGCATTCTGGGCATCCTGGTCTTACAGGGTGGTGTGTTCAGGTGCATTCTGGGCGTGCTGGTCTTACAGGGAGGTGTGTTCAGGTGCATTCTGGGCGTGCTGGTCTTACAGGGAGGTGTGTTCAGGTGCATTCTGGGCGTGCTGGTCTTACAGGGAGGTGTGTTCAGGTGCATTCTGGGCGTGCTGGTCTTACAGGGAGGTGTGTTCAGGTGCATTCTGGGCGTGCTGGTCTTACAGGGTGGTGTGTTCAGGTGCATTCTGGGCGTGCTGGTCTTACAGGGAGGTGTGTTCAGGTGCATTCTGGGCGTGCTGGTCTTACAGGGAGGTGTGTTCAGGTGCATTCTGGGCATCCTGGTCTTACAGGGTGGTGTGTTCAGGTGCATTCTGGGCGTGCCGGTCTTACAGGGAGGTGTGTTCAGGTGCATTCTGGGCGTGCCGGTCTTACAGGGAGGTGTGTTCAGGTGCATTCTGGGCGTGCCGGTCTTACAGGGAGGTGTGTTCAGGTGCATTCTGGGCATCCTGGTCTTACAGGGAGGTGTGTTCAGGTGCATTCTGGGCATCCTGGTCTTACAGGGTGGTGTGTTCAGGTGCATTCTGGGTGTGCTGGTCTTATATGAAGGTGTGTTCAGGTGCATTCTGGGTGTGCTGGTCTTATATGAAGGTGTGTTCAGGTGCATTCTGGGTGTGCTGGTCTTATATGAAGGTGTGTTCAGGTGCATTCTGGGTGTGCTGGTCTTATATGAAGGTGTGTTCAGGTGCATTCTGGTCTTCATGCTGTCATGCTGTGATTGGCTTGTGAAATTCATGTCCGATTCTGATTGGTTTAACTGGAAAGCGAATGCCTCGAAACAGCAGTTTAGGAGAGATGTGATAAAGAAGTCTCCCTTAAAGGATCCACGCAGAGCCCCCTAACCCCAAACTAACACTTGAGAGGGTTATACATGTTTAATTACAACACGCTGTATTAAGGGGTCAGCCAGGCCTCCCTCTCTCCACTACAACTGGTTCAAGATGCTGCCTCTCGTCCCCTTACTGGGACTCGTGAGCGAGACCACATCCCCCCTGTCTTTGCCTCTCTTCACTGGCTCCCAGTTCATTTTAGGATTGATTTTAAGATGTTATTGTTGGTTTTTAAAGCCCTTCATGGACTAGTATAGAGCTCCAGTCTACATCACTGAGCTGTTGAAGCCACATGCTCCTTCAAGGTCATTAAGGTCAACAAACCTCTTCTCGTTGTCCCTAAATCGCGACTCAAGAGTAGAGGTGATCGGGCTTTCTCGGTCGCAGCCCCGAGACTGTGGAATGAGTTGCCTCTTCATGTCAGACTGCCCCCGGGCCTTCCGGTTTTTAAATCACGACTAAAAACACATTTTTATTCCTTGGCTTTTAATCCGGCATGAGAACTGTAGGTTGTATTTGTCTATTTATTGTTTCATGTCAATGTACAGCACTTTATTGATTGATTGATTGATTGATTGATTGATTGATTGATTGATTGATTGATTGATTGATTGATTGATTGATAACACAAGCTGCTTGCAGAAACACATTCGTCACTTCACACGTTGGTGTATCAGAAATCTCCCTAACCCCACAAACAAATCCTCCTCTCTGGGCTGGAAACCCGTTCCTTGGCTCTGGGACCTTGTCAGAGCGCCAACACTTGGCAACTCTTTGGGATAATTAAGCCCGGTCACGCCCCACAACCCTCCCGGTTCCCCTTACCCTCTTATCCCCCTGCTCCCCCACCTCGCCACGCTCTCTGGCAACACCATGCGCTCCGGCGCCGCTTCCTCCACTTCTCCTGCCAATCACACTTACCCCGCCATCTGCCTGGAACAGCGCTGATAGAAGAACTGCCCTACAGTGCTGGTGCGGGGCCAGAGCCGGCTGTCTTTACGCTGATTATTGGTTAATGGCGGAGACGTGGGAGTGTCGAGTCCTCCTCCGTCTGGAGGCCGAGGAGAGATTCCTCCTGTCCCTCGGAGACGGGGGTGGGGGGGGGGGGGGCTGTTTGATGAACACAACAATGTGAGGAATTCTCAGTCTGTCACCTCGGATCAGTCTGGGTCGGAGAGCTGCAGCTTGGCGCCTTTTCTCCAATATGATTCATAAAGTTGTTGTATGAATTTGACTTTTGTACTAAATTGGCTCTCTACAGAACATTAACCCTTGTGTTGTCTTCCCGTCGACTCGTTGTCCTGGGTTACAATTGAAAATTAACTTTTTTTATTTCTGTATCTGACATTTTTCGTCACTTTTTCTATGTTTTTGATGCTTTTTAACCCTCGTGTTGTCTTCCCGTCAAAAATTGAAAATCAACACTTTAGTTGAGGCTTTTAATTGATTTTTTTTTTTACTTTTTCGTACGTTTTAGTCCCTTTTTTCAACACTTTTGATGTTTTTTTTTTCAATGTTTGCTGCTTTTTTAAATATTTTCAACACCACGTAACTTATTAACTTTAGTTTTACAGTTATTTTTGGAATTTACGTCAATGAACTTCATTTATAGGAAATTATACCTAAAATTTGAGTTAACCCTTGTGTTGTCTTCCTGTCAACCATGAAAAAAAGTTATCGCATTATCTGACATTTTTGTCACTTTTTCAACATTATGGGTCCTTTTTTGGATGTTTTTTCCAAAGTTATTTGATATTTCTAATGATGACATTTTCAGCTTATTTCGACGGCCCATTTTATGTGATGAAAAAACTGAAAACAGGTTAAATTTGACCCGAGGACAACATGAGGGTTAAAAAAGCAGAAATTAGGAATTATGGTATATATAACATACCATATAATATATAATACAATGTAGGTTCACGCAGAAACATCCAAAGGAAGGAAAACGGTTACAATTTATGATACAGATGATGAAAGAGGCTTTGATATGTAACATATTCACAATGAGATATTATTATATATTATTATTGAGGTATTATTACTATACTTTTCTGTGTATTGATACAGTATTGCAGAAAATAGAGAATCTATGCTGCATCCACCCCCCCCCCGCTCTAATAACCCTGCATTCGGACACATAGTCCCTGATGTGTAGTGATTTTATTTCTTCTGTCAAAGCAGTTTTTGTAAAAAATGTGCTTTACGAATTAAGTTTTTTGTTTCTTTTTAAGATAATTTTCTGGGCTTTTCCCTTTATTTGATAGTGGATAGACCGGAAAGAGATGAGGGATGACATGCAGCAAAGGGCCGCAGGTTGGATTCAAACCGCGGCCGCTGCGAAGGACTCGGCCTGGGGCGCACGCTCTTATTAGGTGAGCTAGAGGACACCCTGATTAGAGTTCACTTTAAGTACGTTAGGCGCACGCTCATCCAGGTGAGCCACGGGGGCGCCCCAACTCGTCTGCATGTTTCACAGCGTTTTGATGAAGAAAGCCGCCGAACATACTTGAAAATCTTGGAAAATTGGTGAAATAATGAGATTTTGGTGCCAATTCTGTCACTACAGTATGCACATTTGTACAGTAATAGTACACATGTAGAAGTAGTCTTTAAATGTGTCTTAACCCTTGTGTTGTCTACCCGTCAAAATTGAAAATCAACACTTTTGACGCTTTTTAATCAATGTTTTTAATGTTTGACGTTTAACACCACGTAACACTAACTTATTAACTTTAGTTTTACAGTTATTTTTGAAATTTATGGTCAATAAACCTAATTTATAGGAAATTATACCTAATGTTTGAGTTAGAAAAGCCGAAATTAGGAATTATTGAGACTAAAATTAAAGGAATGGATGTTGATGATAATCACAGACTGGAATATGTCAACTTTTACTCTCAATACTATTTCAAAAACACTTCAATTTGGTTTCAAATGCTATAAAATTGAATAAGACGCCCCAAAATTAATGAAAGTAGAGATTTGTACTTGGCAAAGAGCGTTGTGTGGAATCAATCATGTTATTTTGGGGAATTATAAAGAACATTGATATAGGACAACATGAGGACAACATGAAGACAACATGAGGACAACATGAGGACAACATGAGGACAACATGAGGACAACATGGGGACAACATGAGGACAACATGAGGGCAACATGAGGACAACATGAAGACAACATGAGGACAACATGAAGACAACATGAGAACAACATGAGGGCAACATGGGGGCAACATGAAGACAACATGAAGACAACATGAAGGCAACATGAGGACAACATGAGGGCAACATGGGGGCAACATGAAGACAACATGAGGGCAACATGAAGACAACATGAAGACAACATGAAGACAACATGAAGACAACATGAGGGCAACATGAAGACAACATAAGGGCAACATGGGGGAAACATGAAGACAACATGAGGGCAACATGAAGACAACATGAAGACAACATGAGGGCAACATGGGGGCAACATGAAGACAACAAGAGGGCAACATGAAGACAACATGAAGACAACATGAAGACAACATGAGGGCAACATGAAGACAACATGAGGACAACATGAGGACAACATGAGGGCAACATGAAGACAACATGAGGACGACATGAAGACAACATGAAGACAACATGAGGACAACATGAA
>JABXJD010000177.1:807500-830000 GCA_013375575.1 Percina caprodes | reverse complement strand
GGCTGGATTTAGGGTCCACGCAGAGCTGTCGCCGGAGCCTGGACCTGGAGTTTGTGCGTTGGTGTCTGCATCGATCTCGAAGAGAAAAGCAGGGCCGTGTGTGTGTGTGTGTGTGTGTGTGTGTGTGTGTGTGTGTGTGTGTGTGGTAGAGCAAGTGAGAGAGTGACAGGGATTATCTGTGGAGCGAGTAGCAACTCTAGAGTCACAGTGAGAGAAACAAAGTGTCTCTCACTGTTCTTTCTGAACAACAGGTGTGTGTGTGTGTGTGTGTGTCTCCTCTGTTCTTTCTGACCATGTGTGTGTGTGTGTGTGTGTGTCTCCTCTGTTCTTTCTGACCACGGTTGTGTGTGTGTGTGTATGTGTATGTCTGAGTGAGAGTGTGTGTGTGTGTGTATATATGTGTGTGTGTGTGTGTCTCTCACTGTTCTTTCTGAACAACAGGTGTGTGTGTGTGTGTGTGTGTGTGTGTGTGTCTCCTCTGTTCTTTCTGACCACGGTGGGAGGGTTAACATCTCCACCTGCAGGTGGAGATGTTAACCCTTTCCTTGATTTCATGTTTACGGAGAAGGAGAAACCAGGAAATTAGTCGGGGGGGGGGGGATGCAACGCTACCAAGCCACAGCCGAGCGACATGTGTTTCCGTGACCTGTAGTTATGTTGTGTGTAATTGTTTTGTATTTTACAACAAATACATACAATACTGTAAATGGAAGTACGGTACCTTTACTGTGAAAATACTTCACAGGAACTTGCTGCTACTACCAGTAAGTTACTGTAAATTTTACGTTAAATTGGTTAGCGTTGCCTTAGATTTTACGCCGAAGCATAAATCACGCTTTAGGGTTTTAGGGTTAAGGTTTGGTGTTTTTTGCCCCCAACGTCGCCTTCCAGGCAGCGCAGCAATGGTTGAGGTTAGGGTTAGCTGCCTGGAAGGCGATGTTGAGGGCAAAAAAAACACCTTTGAGCGCTGAAAAGCTACGGCAGGTACACCGTCCGGTCCAAATCTCAACCACAAAGGCCTACTTATGGCACCCCCTCCCCCACACACACACACACACACACACACACTTCACAATGCAAATGAACCACGTAGGTTTTTGGGGAGATAGCACTCTGTCTTTAAGCTATGCAAAAATATTCACACTTCCAAGCTGGAAAATGAGGAGAAAAATAACAAGATATGAAAAGTAGGGGTTAGAAATTATGATATTTTGCTTTGCTGGCTGTATATTTAGGCTGTCTGGAGCGTGCAGGGGATTTGTTTCTGTCTATCACCTTCCCCCCTCCACCCCCCCCACCCCCCCGCACCCCCCTTCCCCGCATCATCTTCCGCTAATGAAAGTGTTTGTTGTCACCCTCAGATCCGAGGTGTGAAATCAAGTTAGCAGTTTATGTAAGAGCCGTGGTGGAAATCAAACGCTTTGTTATTCAGAAAGACAGCGACTTCAATCACTCCGAGCTGGGATATATGTTCCCTTTGTTGACTTTGCTATCTGCATGCTAAGCCAATTTTCTACTTAAGTCTCCCGGGTTTTAAAAAACGTTATTTGGGTCCCCCTATGTGGTCTTGATTCTTACCCCTCGCTGATAAGCACAGCGGCAGCCGGCCGGAGAAATATAGGCCCAATTATAGAGGACTTTAAATTCCAAATCATTCTTGGGAGAATGGAAATATTTTTAATTTTAATGGAATTAGTGGAGGAGATGTCCAGTGGTCTGTTTCACACCCCCCATCCCCAGCCCCCCCCTCCCAATCCCCAGCCCCCCCCCCCCCAAAGAGACTTGTGTAATAATTTTCCTAAAAGAGCTGAGAGCCGCTCAGAGGAGGGAAAATGAAAAATTAGGATCATTGATTCTCCCCGAAGAGTCATCGGATTCATCTCTTCAATGTTAACCCTCATGTTGTCCTCATGTTGTCCTCATGTTGTCTTCATGTTGTCCTCGTGGTGTCCTCGTGGTGTCCTCGTGGTGTCCTCGTGGTGTCCTCGTGGTGTCTTCATGTTGTCTTCATGTTGTCCTCGTGGTGTCCTCGTGTTGTCCTCGTGTTGTCCTCGTGTTGTCCTCGTGGTGTCTTCATGTTGTCTTCATATTGTCCCCGTGTTGTCCTCGTGGTGTCCTCATGTTGTCTTCATGTTGTCCCCATGTTGTCCCCATGTTGTCCCCATGTTGTCCTCATGTTGTCCTCATGTTGTCCTCATGTTGTCCTCATGTTGTCTTCGTGGTGTCCTCGTGGTGTCCTCGTGGTGTCTTCATGTTGTCTTCATATTGTCCCCGTGGTGTCTTCATGTTGCCCCCATGTTGCCCCCATGTTGTCCTCATGTTGTCCTCATGTTGTCCTCATGTTGTCCTCATGTTGTCCTCATGTTGTCCTCATGTTGTCCCCATGTTGTCCTCATGTTGTCCTATATCAATGTTCTTTTTAATTCCCCAAAATAACATGATTGATTCCACACAACGCTCTTTGCCAAGTACAAATCTCTACTTTCATTAATTTTGGGGCGTCTTATTCAATTTTATAGCATTTGAAACCAAATTGAAGTGTTTTTGAAATAGTATTGAGAGTAAAAGTTGACATATTCCAGTCTGAGATTATCATCAACATCCATTCCTTTAATTTTAGTCTCAATAATTCCTAATTTCTGCTTTTCTAACTCAAACATTAGGTATAATTTTCTATAAATGAGCTTTATTGACGATATATTCCAAAAATAACTGTAAAACTAAAGTTAATAAGTGTTGAAAACGTCAAATATTGAAAAAAAAACAACAAAAGTGTTGAAAAAAGGGTTAAAAATGTAAGAAAAAGTTTTTTTTTAAATAAATCTATAATACTCCTCAACAAGTGTTGCTTTTGAATCGCTTTTTTAACATTTTTTGTCACTTTTTCAATGTCGTGGGAGCTTTTTTTATGTTTTGTCCAAAGTTATTTGATAATCCTTTAATTACTCGTCAAGTTTGGTGTCTTAACTTTCCCTGAAGGAGCTGCAGGGTGTGAAATATTGAAACTTTAACCTTCATGTTGTCCTCGGGTCAAATTTGACCCGTTTTCAGTTTTTTAATCACAAAAAATGGGCCTTCGAAATAAGCGCTGAAAATGTCAACGTTAGAAATATCAAATAAGGTGAGCTCCGGGTTCTTCAACTCAGCCTCCAGGAGCTCGCCCAGAAGAGTCGAGGTGTTGCAGGATGTAATGCAGTCCCAAGTTGACTGCATCATCCACAGACCTGTAGGCAAACTGCAGGGGGTCCAGCAAGGGGACTGTGATGTCCTTCAGGTGGGCCAACACCTTTCAAAAGGACTTCATTAATACAGATGTCAGGGCAACAGGTCTGTAGTCATTAAGACCAGAGATGGATGTTTTTTTGGGGACTGGGATGATTGTGGAGCATTTGAAGCAAGAGGGAACTTCAGATAGCTCCAGAGATCTGTTGAAGATCTGAGTGAAGATGGGGGCCAGCTGGTCTGCACAGATTTTCAGGCAGAATGGTGACACACCGTCTGGGCCAGGAGCCTTTCTGGTCTTCTGCCTCTGGAAGAGCTGGCGCACATCCACTTCACAGATTGTAAGTGCAGGTGAGGGGTCAGAGGGGGGGGGTGTGTGACAGTGTACAGGTGGGGGAAGGTGACTGAGTGTGGGGGAGGGGTGTGACGGTGGGCTTTTCAGACCTCCATCTGTATGCAACCTCATCCCATTAATGCATGTTACTAACTCGACTTCTTCCCTTTCCCGGAGTCTTGTGCTCTCTCTCCTCCTATCGCTTCCTGCAGGTGTTTCCAAGAGTGGATGGCTGCAGCCTGGAGCGTCCCATGTCACGCCATCCCGTCTCATGCCATCCCGCCTGGTCCCATCCACAAGCATCTACTTTTCAAAATAAAAGCTTGCATCTGGAATAAAATAAGCTTGCGTCGACTATCATGTTATGAATAAAATACTTAAAAAAGTATATGTCTGTCTACAAAATAAATGCAAATTATAGGCAAACTAAAAAAATCCTTCTGACATCCCACCTGGTGCCGTCCCCGAGCTTCTACTTTTAAACTGGACTTTTATTTTGAAGGAATTATTATTATCATTATAACTATATGATTTTGGAGAAGATTAAGATTTATATGAGGGTTAGAATGTGTGACATCACACGTCCTTTGATGACGTTCTGTGGCTTTGGAGGATCCTTCCTTGACATTGGGAAACAGGGTCGGACTCAATCCTTTTCAGACTCTGTCTTGTCTTGGACTCGACTAGTCCTGGGACGATGCCTCGGGGGAAGACCCAGGACTAGGTGGAGGGACGTCCGGCTGGGAGGAGGCCTCGGGGAAGACCCAGGACTAGGTGGAGGGACGTCCAGCTGGGAGGAGGCCTCTAGGAAGACCCAGGACTAGGCGGAGGGACGTCCGGCTGGGAGGAGGCCTCGGGAAGAACCAGGACTAGGTGGAGGGACGTCCGGCTGGGAGGAGGCCTCGGGGAAGACCCAGGACTAGGTGGAGGGACGTCCAGCTGGGAGGAGGCCTCTAGGAAGACCCAGGACTAGGTGGAGGGACGTCCGGCTGGGAGGAGGCCTCGGGAAGAACCAGGACTAGGTGGAGGGACGTCCGGCTGGGAGGAGGCCTCGGGAAGAACCAGGACTAGGTGGAGGGACGTCCGGCTGGGAGGAGGCCTCGGGAAGAACCAGGACTAGGTGGAGGGACGTCCGGCTGGGAGGAGGCCTCGGGAAGAACCAGGACTAGGTGGAGGGACGTCCGGCTGGGAGGAGGCCTCGGGAAGACCCAGGACTAGGTGGAGGGACGTCCGGCTGGGAGGAGGCCTCGGGAAGACCCAGGACTAGGTGGAGGGACGTCCGGCTGGGAGGAGGCCTCGGGAAGACCCAGGACTAGGTGGAGGGACGTCCGGCTGGGAGGAGGCCTCGGGAAGACCCAGGACTAGGTGGAGGGACGTCCGGCTGGGAGGAGGCCTCGGGAAGAACCAGGACTAGGTGGAGGGACGTCCGGCTGGGAGGAGGCCTCGGGAAGAACCAGGACTAGGTGGAGGGACGTCCGGCTGGGAGGAGGCCTCGGGAAGAACCAGGACTAGGTGGAGGGACGTCCGGCTGGGAGGAGGCCTCGGGAAGACCCAGGACTAGGTGGAGGGGCGTCCGGCTGGGAGGAGGCCTCGGGAAGACCCAGGACTAGGTGGAGGGACGTCCGGCTGGGAGGAGGCCTCGGGGAAGACCCAGGACTAGGTGGAGGGACGTCCGGCTGGGAGGAGGCCTCGGGGAAGAACCAGGACTAGGTGGAGGGACGTCCGGCTGGGAGGAGGCCTCGGGGAAGAACCAGGACTAGGTGGAGGGACGTCCGGCTGGGAGGAGGCCTCGGGGAAGAACCAGGACTAGGTGGAGGGACGTCCGGCTGGGAGGAGGCCTCGGGGAAGACCCAGGACTAGGTGGAGGGCCTTGCACACTGCATTTTGTCCCTGGGCTGTAACCATGTATCTCCATATCTCCTTATTTTAATTTTCCTAACATGAATCAAGGTTTTTGTCATATTTTACGTACGTCTGTGGTTTTATATATTTAAAGAGTGACGAGGCGATTTTGTCTGATTTTCTTTTTTTTATATTTGCATTTTTTTCATTTTCTCCGGCTTCGGACATAACACACACACACACACACACACACACACACACACACACACACACACACACACACACACACACACACACACACACTACTTCTCACACACACACACACACACACTACTTCTCACACACACACACACTACTTCTCACACACACACACACACTACTTCTCACACACACACACACTACTTCACACACACACACACACACTACTTCTCACACACACACACACACTACTTCTCACACACACACACACTACTTCTCACACACACACACACACACTACTTCTCACACACACACACACTACTTCTCACACACACACACACACACTACTTCTCACACACACACACACTACTTCTCACACACACACACACTACTTCTCACACACACACACACACACACACACACACTACTTCTCACACACACACACACACACTACTTCTCACACACACACACACACACACACTACTTCTCACACACACACACACACTACTTCTCACACACACACACACACACACACACTACTTCTCACACACACACACACACACACACACACACTACTTCTCAGACACACACACACACACACACACACACACACACACACACACACACACACACAGTAGTGCTGTAATATTATTTTCTCCCAGAATGCATTGCCACTGACAGTATGAACCTGTATAATATTAAAAAAGAAAGATACTGTAGAGATTTTAGCTGTGAATTTACATCAAAGGTTTACAGTGTGGCAGAGATGTAACCCCGCTGTACCCCCTGAACCCCCCCACCCCCCCTGGAGAGGAGGAGGAGGGGGGGCAGGATCTGGTCCAGAGGGATAACAGAAGAAGAAGAAGACAATCCAATTCCTCATGCAGCCTGGCAACTGACTTAATTCCATTTTTGGCAACCAGCGCGCAGACGACGACGGCCGCCGCCTGCAGGTATAGAACCGTCTGGAGGGAAGGAAGCAAGGAAGCAAGGAAGGAAGGAAGGAAGGAAGGAAGGTGGATGAATAAGTCGTTTAAATTGAGGGAAAAGGGGAAGAAAATTTAGGCGGAAACGGAAAACCAGCCGAGTGAAATATATAACTGGAGAGAAGGAAGGAGGGGATTAAGGAAGCAAGGAAGGAAGGAAGGAAGGAAGGAAGGAGGGGAATAAGGAAGGAAGGAGGGGAATAAGGAAGCAAGGAATATATATATATCTATATATATCACATCTAGATAGATCTATCTCTCTATTGATAGAGATATCTCTATCTATTGATCGATCGAGAGAGAGAGAGAGAGAGAGAGAGAGAGAGAGAGAGAGAGAGAGAGAGAGAGAGAGAGAGAGAGATAAAGAGATAAGAGAGAGAGAGAGAGAGAGAGAGATAGAGAGAGAGAGAGAGAGAGAGAGAGAGAGAGAGAGAGAGAGAGAGAGAGATAAAGAGAGAGAGAGAGAGATAAAGAGATAAGAGAGAGAGAGATAAAGAGATAAAGAGAGAGATAAAGAGAGAGAGAGAGGTAAAGAGAGAAAGATAAAGAGAGATAGAGAGAGAGATAAAGAGAGAGAGAGAGAGAGAGAGAGAGGGAGAGAGAGAGAGATATAAAGAGAGAGATAAAGAGAGATAGAGAGAGAGATAAAGAGAGAGATATTTTCCTGTATATATTCTAATATTTTAATATAAACAGGTTGGGAAATAAATACAAAAATGTGCAACAGCTTAAACAGGATGATAAATATGTAAATAAACCAAATGTGTCTCAGAGAAAAGATAGAAGAAGAAGAAGAAGAAGAAGAAGAAGAAGAAGAAGAAGAAGAAGAAGAAGAAGAAGAAGAAGAAGAAACGATTAGAAAGACGAAGGAATTGAAATGGCCGTTAGGAGGGAAGAAAGGATGAAAAGAGGGAGGGTGACACCTCATAACCTCACCCTCCCTCACCCTCCCTCACCCTCCCTCACCCTCCCTCACCCTCCCTCCCTCACCCTCCCTCACCCTCCCTCCCTCACCCTCCCTCTCTCACCCTCTCTCACCCTCTCTCACCCTCTCTCACCCTCCCTCCCTCACCCTCCCTCACCCTCCCTCACCCTCTCTCACCCTCTCTCACCCTTTCTCACCCTCCCTCACCCTTTCTCACCCTCCCTCACCCTCCCTCACCCTCCCTCACCCTCCCTCCCTCACCCTCCCTCACCCTCTCTCACCCTCCCTCCCTCACCCTCCCTCACCCTCCCTCACCATCCCTCACCCTCCCTCACCCTCTCTCACCCTCCCTCACCCTCCCTCCCTCACCCTCCTCTCACCCTCCCTCCCTCACCCTCCCTCACCCTCCCTCACCCTCTCTCACCCTCCCTCACCCTCTCTCACCCTCTCTCACCCTCTCTCACCCTCCCTCACCCTCTCTCACCCTCTCTCACCCTCTCTCACCCTCTCTCACCCTCCCTCACCCTCTCTCACCCTCCCTCCCTCACCCTCCCTCACCCTCCCTCACCCTCCCTCACCCTCCCTCACCCTCTCTCACCCTCCCTCACCCTCCCTCTTTCACCCTCTCTCACCCTCCCTCCCTCACCCTCCCTCACCCTCCCTCACCCTCCCTCACCCTCCCTCACCCTCCCTCACCCTCCCTCACCCTCTCTCACCCTCCCTCACCCTCCCTCTTTCACCCTCTCTCACCCTCCCTCTCTCACCCTCTCTCACCCTCTCTCACCCTCCCTCACCCTCTCTCACCCTCCCTCACATCAGAGGGGGCAACAGTTCCTGTAGAGCCGAGCAGATTGAACAGGAGGAGCCGAGGCAGCGGCGCATGAAAGAGGATAGAAGAAGAAGAAGAAGACAACAGAAGAAGAGAGAATAAGAAGAAAGGGGAGAGGAGGAGGGAGGGAAGGAGGGAGGGAGGAGGTGGAGGGGGAGAAACACGAGGGGAGGGTCAGTCTTCAAACAATCACCCCCCCACCCCATCACTTAAGAGACTTTTGGGGGGGGTGGAAGGGGGGGGGGCAAATTATTAACACTCCTACGGCCACTTTAAAGTGGACAAAAGAGAGAGGGGGTGCTGACGTTTCACCCTCGACTTTAATTAGTCACACACACACACAGAAACACACACACACAGAAACACACACACACACACAGAAACACACACACACACAGACACACACACACACACACACACAGAAACACACACACACACACACAGAAACACACACACACACACACACACAGAAACACACACACACACACACAGAAACACACACACACACACAGAAACACACACACACACACACACAGAAACACACACACACACACACAGAAACACACACACAGAAACACACACACACACACAGAAACACACACACACACACACAGAAACACACACACACACACACACACACAGAAACACACACACACACAGAACACACACACACAGAAACACACACACACAGAAACACACACACACACACACACACACACAGAAACACACACACACACAGAAACACACACACACACAGAAACACACACACACAGAAACACACACACACAGAAACACACACACACACACCCACACACACACACAGAAACACACACACACAGAAACACACACACAGAAACACACACACACACAGAAACACACACACACACACAGAAACACACACACACACACACACACACAGAAACACACACACACACACACACAGAAACACACACACACACACACACACAGAAACACACACACACACAGAAACACACACACACAGAAACACACACACACACACACAGAAACACACACACACACACACAAAACACACACACACACACACACAGAAACACACACACACACACACAGAAACACACACACACACACACACACGGAAACACACACACACACACAGAAACACACACACACACACACACGGAAACACACACACACACGGAAACACACACACACACACACACACACAGAAACACACACACACACACACACACACACACACACACACACAGAAACACACACACACACACACACAGGTTTGATGCCTTCAGTGAGAATCTACAATGTAAATATTCATGAAAATAAAGGAAACTCATTGAATGAGAAGATGGTTCCAGTCTGTGATTATCATCAACATCATTCCTTTAATTTT
This sequence comes from Percina caprodes, assembly GCA_013375575.1. Taxonomy (NCBI): domain Eukaryota; kingdom Metazoa; phylum Chordata; class Actinopteri; order Perciformes; family Percidae; genus Percina; species Percina caprodes. The sequence goes on along the minus strand of JABXJD010000177.1, from coordinate 820,274 downwards.
AGTCTCAATAATTCCTAATTTCTGCTTTTCTAACTCAAACATTAGGTATAATTTCCTATACACTCAACACTTTTGATGCTTTTTAATCAATGTTTTTAACTTTCTACATTTTTGTCCCTTTTTTCAATGTTTGTCACTTTTTTTTTGACGTTTAACACCACGTAACACTAACTTATTTACTTTAGTTTAAGTTATTTTTGGAATTTATGGTCAATAAAGCTCATTTATAGGGAATTATACCTAATGTTTGAGTTAGAAAAGCAGAAATTAGGAATTATTGAGACTAAAATTAAAGGAATGGATGTTGATGATAATCACAGACTGGAATATGTCAACTTTTACTCTCAATACTATTTCAAAAACACTTCAATTTGGTTTCAAATGCTATAAAATTGAATAAGACGCCCCAAAATTAATGAAAGTAGAGATTTGTACTTGGCAAAGAGCGTTGGTGGAATCAATCATGTTATTTTGGGGAATTAAAAAGAACATTGATATAGGACAACATGAGGACAACATGAGGACAACATGAGGACAACATGAGGACAACATGAGGACAACATGAAGACAACATGAGGACAACATGGGGACAACATGAAGACAACATGAGGACAACATGGGGACAACATGTTGTCCTCATGTTGTCTTCATGTTGTCCTCATGTTGTTGTCCTCATGTTGTCCTCATGTTGTCCTATATCAATGTTCTTTTTAATTCCCCAAAATAACATGATCCCCATGAGGACAACATGAGGACAACATGAGGGCAACATGAGGACAACATGAGGACAACATGGGGACAACATGGGGACAACATGAGGACAACATGAGGGCAACATGAGGACAACATGAGGACAACATGAAGACAACATGAAGACAACATGAGGGCAACATGAGGACAACATGAGGACAACATGAAGACAACATGAAGACAACATGAGGACAACATGGGGACAACATGGGGACAACATGGGGACAACATGGGGACAACATGAGGACAACATGGGGGCAACATGGGGACAACATGGGGACAACATGGGGATAACATGAGTGCAACATGAGGACAACATGAGGGCAACATGGGGGCAACAGGAAGACAACAGGAAGACAACAACAGCGCAACAAGAGGGCAACGTGAGGGCAACGTGAGGGCAACATGGGGGCAACATGGGGGCAACATGGGGGCAACATGGGGGCAACAGGAAGACAACAGGAAGACAACAACAGCGCAACAAGAGGGCAACATGAGGGCAACATGAGGGCAACATGAGGGCAACATGAGGGCAACGTGAAGACAACGTGAAGACAACATGAAGACAACGTGAAGACAACATGAGGACAACATGAGGACAACCTGGGGGCAACATGGGGGCAACACGGGGGCAACATGGGGACAACATGGGGACAACATGGGGACAACAGGAAGACAACAGGAAGACAACAACAGCGCAACAAGAGGGCAACATGAGGGCAACATGAGGGCAACATGAGGGCAACATGAGGGCAACATGAAGACAACATGAGGGCAACATGGGGGTCAATGAGAATAAGGTAACCATGGTAACCAAGTTACAGAGTCCATGGTAGGACTTCAGGCATTACCACAGAGTCAAGAGATACGTGTGGGGGGGGGCTCCTTTAACCTTTGTGTCGTCTTCCCGTCAACCATGAAAATAAAAAGACTATTAATCGCGTTTTTTCCAGAATTTGACACTTTTTCAATGTCGTGGGAGCTTTTTTTGACGTTTTTTTGCAAAGTAATTTGATATTTCTAATGTTGACATTTTCAGCGCTTATTTCAAAGGCCCATTTTTGGTGATAAAACAACTGAAAACGGGTCAAATTTGACCCGAGGACAACATGAGGGTTAAGGCTTTCTTCTTCTTCACAAAACATGTCGGACATCATCACATTTTTGTGTACATTTTTATTAATTCACTAGTAAGACACGGGTGACAGCGTCTTCCAAGACACGACCTGCCTTTCAAACCAGACTGACACCCACCGAAGTGTGAGGTGGCGTCGTGAGGATGGATGGATGGATGGATGGATGGATGGATGGATGGATGGATGGATGGATGGATGGATGGATGGATGGATGGATGGATGGATGGATGGATGGATGGATGGATGGTAGGATGGATGGATGGATGGAAGAGAGAAAGGTATTAAAGCATTAACACCCCCCCCCCACCCCATAGGCTTCCACTTTTCCAAATTGATTCAGTTTAACGGAGATCTCGTCTAGATTGGCTCTCAGAACTTAATTCTTTGTTTTCTAATTTGCTGTTAATCGCCTTCCCTCTCTGCTGCTGATAAGGCTGCAGCTCCTCACTGGGAGCCCTAAAGCTCTCAAATAAAGAAGATTAAAGCACATCCCGTGTTACATTTGTGAATAAGACGAGCGCTATCAGATCTGCCGTCGAGCCGCGTCATCCAAATCATCCCTGTGTGTTTTTTCTTGTCCTCTTGGTGCTCCTTCAGCTTCTGGGGGGACAATAACTAGACCGGGACTAAGCAACAGGTCCACCAAACCCTACGGCAATATAGCTCATTTATTCTTGTTCTTTTTTAAGATTATTTTGGGGCTTTTCCCATTATTATTGACAGTGGATAGACAGGAAAGGGGGAGAGAGATGGGGGATGATACGTGGCACAGTGCCGCAGGTAGGATTCGAACCTGCGGTCGCTGCATGGGGCGAACGCCCTTACTGGGGGAGCGAGAGGCTCTTCCTGTTCTTTAATACGACCCAAAGTCTGAAAAAGTGACAAAAATGTCTGAAAGTGACAAAAATGTTGGAAAAAAGTGACAAAAACATCGACAAAAACAGAAGTCCGATTAATTTGCAGGTCACAAACATTTTCAAAAAAAAATAAAAATAAAATCGACAAAAAACTTGGGGAAAAGTGACTTTAGTGGTTTTAACTTAACATTTTGACCCAGAAAAACAAGATGTAGGTTGACGGGAAGACGTTGGAGTTAATAAGTCAGTGTTACGCAGTGTTAGTGACAAACATCGGGGGGAAAAAATGTATCAAAATTATTGAAAAAGTAACAAAAATATAAAAAAGTGTTTGAAAAAAGGGACAAAAACATAGAAAAAAATAACAAAAACATAGAAAAAAGTAGCAAAAATGTCTGAAAAAAGTGGCAAAAATGTCTGAAAAAGTGACAAAAACGTCTGAAAAAGTGACAAAACAGGAAAAAGTAGCAAAAATGTCTGAAAAAAGGGACAAAAACAGAAAAAAGGGACAAAAACATGAGAAAAAAGGGACAAAAATGTCTGAAAAAGTGACAAAAACATTGGAAAAAGGGACAAAAACATGAGAAAAAGTTAAAAACGGCGTCAACAAATGTGTTGATTTTCCATTTTGACGGGCAGACAACACAAGGGGGGAGGGGAAGATCTGGTCTCCTCACCCTGGCAGGTTTTTCCTTCTTTTACCTGATTGGATGAAGGCCCCCGAGCTAATTATGATCTTAGCTTCTTATTTTTGACTCTGGAAAAACTCATCAGCTGTTCGGGAAAATGTCAAATCTCTCCCGCCTATCGGCACGTCGTCCTTTGGTCTGGAGGACTTCCTTAATCCGGACTCTTGAATTCCTTCCCCTCCGTGCTGAAACAGTCCACCTTCCACCAGAGAGGGAATCAAACCACCAGCGTGTTTCCATTGTGTCGGGAAGAAGTCACAGATCAAACGTCGGGGGACAGTTTTTCCATTAGTGCTGAACTGGACCAGGATCCCAGCCCAGCAGAAACGCATTCCTCCCTGGCACTCCAAGACTCGACTTAATGGGGATTCCCTGGAAACCACCGGCTCTCTTCTTTAAGTGTTAATCCTCGGGAAACTTCCACCCGTAGCGGCTTGTTTGAAGCGAGCCGGCGGCCCCCCGACTAAGTACGGCCCCCAGTCATCTGAATCATTAGATCAGGCTTAGGAATCGCCCCGACTAAAGGAGAGTCCCCGTCGCCGTTGGTTTCCAGGAGGGGCCCTGCTTCAGCCAGTCACAGCCTCAGACGTGAGGGGCACTTGGAAAGGAAACACATCAAAAGGTAGGAAGCCGAAAACAAGATGGACGCCACTTCTGCAGGGTCTGAGTCTACGGGTCTACGTGGTGCCAAGGCACTGATTACTGTCCTGAGGGCGGATTTACTTTGAAAGGGCAGAGAGACAGGAAACACCAGGACAATGATTTTTTATATGAGCAACAACATCCTGACATCTCTCTAGTTTTATCTCCAGAGTGAGACATCTCTCTAGTTTTATCTCCAGAGTGAGACATCTCACTAGTTTTATCTCCAGAGTGAGACATCTCTCTAGTTTTATCTCCAGAGTGAGACATCTCTCTAGTTTTATCTCCAGAGTGAGACATCTCTCTAGTTTTATCTCCAGAGTGAGACATCTCTCTAGTTTTATCTCCAGAGTGAGACATCTCTCTAGTTTTATCTCCAGAGTGAGACATCTCTCTAGTTTTATCTCCAGAGTGAGACATCTCTCTAGTTTTATCTCCAGAGTGAGACATCTCTCTAGTTTTATCTCCAGAGTGAGACTTCTCTCTAGTTTTATCTCCAGAGTGAGACTTCTCTCTAGTTTTATCTCCAGAGTGAGACTTCTCTCTAGTTTTATCTCCAGAGTGAGACATCTCTCTAGTTTTATCTCCAGAGTGAGACATCTCTCTAGTTTTATCTCCAGAGTGAGACATCTCACTAGTTTTATCTCCAGAGTGAGACATCTCTCTAGTTTTATCTCCAGAGTGAGACATCTCTCTAGTTTTATCTCCAGAGTGAGACATCTCTCTAGTTTTATCTCCAGAGTGAGACATCTCTCTAGTTTTATCTCCAGAGTGAGACATCTCACTAGTTTTATCTCCAGAGTGAGACATCTCTCTAGTTTTATCTCCAGAGTGAGACATCTCACTAGTTTTATCTCCAGAGTGAGACATCTCACTAGTTTTATCTCCAGAGTGAGACATCTCTCTAGTTTTATCTCCCACTCTCTAGTTTTATCTCCAGAGTGAGACATCTCTCTAGTTTTATCTCCAGAGTGAGACATCTCACTAGTTTTATCTCCAGAGTGAGACATCTCTCTAGTTTTATCTCCAGAGTGAGACATCTCACTAGTTTTATCTCCAGAGTGAGACATCTCACTAGTTTTATCTCCAGAGTGAGACATCTCTCTAGTTTTATCTCCCACTCTCTAGTTTTATCTCCAGAGTGAGACATCTCTCTAGTTTTATCTCCAGAGTGAGACATCTCACTAGTTTTATCTCCAGAGTGAGACATCTCACTAGTTTTATCTCCAGAGTGAGACATCTCACTAGTTTTATCTCCAGAGTGAGACATCTCTCTAGTTTTATCTCCAGAGTGAGACATCTCACTAGTTTTATCTCCAGAGTGAGACATCTCTCTAGTTTTATCTCCAGAGTGAGACATCTCTCTAGTTTTATCTCCAGAGTGAGACATCTCACTAGTTTTATCTCCAGAGTGAGACATCTCACTAGTTTTATCTCCAGAGTGAGACATCTCTCTAGTTTTATCTCCAGAGTGAGACATCTCACTAGTTTTATCTCCAGAGTGAGACATCTTCCTTCTATCCTATCTTTGTTGGGAGCTGCACATGCTCAGTAGCTCAGTAAGATCCCATCAGCTGATAACTCTTTCTCCAGCTTTGGTCAGTCCAGGGCAGGCTCAGCTGGGAGACTTCTTCTAGACCAGGGACACTTGTGGAATACCTGCACAACAGGGACAGGAAGTAGAACAGGGACAGGAAGTAGAACAGGGACAGGAAGTAGAACAGGGACAGGAAGTAGTTCTTTTGGAGATTCTGGTCCACTAGTGGCTGTTAGAGCAGTGTTTTCCATTGAGAACGAGCTAGCATGCTACGGCTAGCCACCTCGTCTCTAGTGACGTAGAAAGCCGTGCAGATGTTGGACAGCTCACCCGGAGACTGGAGACAGAGGACATTCAGAAACCGGATCAGAAGACATTTAGAAACCGGATCAGAGGACATTCAGAAACAGGATCAGAGGACATTCAGAAACAGGATCAGAAGACATTTAGAAACCGGATCAGAGGACATTCAGAAACAGGATCAGAGGACATTCAGAAACAGGATCAGAGGACATTCAGAAACCGGATCAGAGGACATTCAGAAACAGGATCAGAGGACATTCAGAAACCGGATCAGAGGACATTCAGAAATCGGATCAGAGGACATTCAGAAACAGGATCAGAAGACATTCAGAAACAGGATCAGAGGACATTCAGAAACCGGATCAGAGGACATTCAGAAACCGGATCAGAGGACATTCAGAAACCGGATCAGAGGATATTCAGAAACCAGATCAGAGGACATTCAGAAACCGGATCAGAAGACATTCAGAAACCGGATCAGAGGACATTCAGAAACAGGATCAGAGGACATTCAGAAACCGGATCAGAGGACATTCAGAAACAGGATCAGAAGACATTCAGAAACAGGATCAGAGGACATTCAGAAACCGGATCAGAGGACATTCAGAAACAGGATCAGAGGACATTCAGAAACCGGATCAGAGGACATTCAGAAACCGGATCAGAGGACATTCAGAAACCGGATCAGAGGACATTCAGAAACCGGATCAGAGGACATTCAGAAACCGGATCAGAGGACATTCAGAAACAGGATCAGAAGACATTCAGAAACCGGATCAGAGGACATTCAGAAACCAGATCAGAGGACATTCAGAAACAGGATCAGAAGACATTCAGAAACAGGATCAGAGGACACTCAGAAACCGGATCAGAGGACATTCAGAAACAGGATCAGAGGACATTCAGAAACCGGATCAGAGGACATTCAGAAACCGGATCAGAGGACATTCAGAAACCGGATCAGAGGACATTCAGAAACCGGATCAGAGGACATTCAGAAACCGGATCAGAGGACATTCAGAAACCGGATCAGAAGACATTCAGAAACCGGATCAGAGGACATTCAGAAACCAGATCAGAGGACATTCAGAAACAGGATCAGAAGACATTCAGAAACAGGATCAGAGGACACTCAGAAACCGGATCAGAGGACATTCAGAAACCGGATCAGAGGACATTCAGAAACCGGATCAGAGGACATTCAGAAACCGGATCAGAGGACATTCAGAAACCGGATCAGAGGACATTCAGAAACAGGATCAGAGGACATTCAGAAACCGGATCTCACTCAAAACAGCATGGATGGTTTTTATCCAAGTGTGTATGCATGTGGAAGCACCAGAGACACAAAATACCCCCCAAATCCCAGAAAAAGTGATATTCTTTTCATAATGTGGGCCCTTTAAATCACCTCCAGTACTTCTTTAGAGTAAGTTTGGGGGTCAGGGAAGTCACTTGGAGTCATGTCTTTGTGAGTTTATGTATGTTTCATTGCACTGAACATTTGAAAATAAAACGAAGAAGTTTTGGACCTTTTTTCCCCCAAACGGCCCAAAAAAGTTGTGAGTGACCCACATTAGAGGAAGGGACTTGGACTTATGTCTCCGCGGGTCCATGTATGTTTTATATTATGGAAAAGACGTTTGGGAAACCACTAAAATACGACAGAATCGTTGCAGGAATGCGAAGCGAAATCCCTTCAAAGAGTCTCGTTTTGTCTCGTGCGGCATCTAATCTCCGTCCCCTTTGAAGACGGATGTCATTGTCATCTTCCTGTCGCTGACAGCCCTGATAGGAATATTCATGTTGGAGGAGGAGGTGTGTGTGTGTGTGTGTGTGTCTAGATTTTCTTCTTTAACAGCCGAGGAGCCATTTTGTGCAGAAGGAGTCCCGGACATGTCAGGGCTGTTGACAGTCTGTGCTCGGGATTAGTGGGCCAGCGGCGAGGCGGTCCCTAATCCCTCACTGTATCGTAATCTATTTACCCGCCGCGCCGGAGGGATTTCCCCATGCAACCATACACACACACACACAGATGCTGGAAGAAGTCTTTATATCATAAATCATCATTTGGCTTCTTACCCGCTCTTGCAGCCCATTTAGTTTTTCTTTTAACTCGGACTGAAGCACCAACAGCCGCCGTGCTGGTTGGCCTCGGGGTCGTCTGAGGGACACGGCTGCTGAGATGACATGTTAGTCTATATTGTTGATAATTAGGGGTAGGGCTGTGGTCGAGACCACCTTTGTCGAGTCCAAGACAAGTCCGAAACCAGGACTAGTCGAGTTCAAGACCGGACTCGAGTACTACAGCCCTGATTAGGGGTCCAAGCGCAAGGATGCAAACTGGCCGCCAACTTTAAACTGGCTGCCAACTCGAACGCCTGACAAAAGAATCATCTCTCACAGTCCACCATGAAGCCTATAAACTCCACCTCACTGTCTACAAAGAGGCTCTCATTTCTGCCAAATATGCCTACCTCTCCTCCATCTTCTCCTCGTGACTTGACTATTGCAACTCACTACTCCTCGGCATCAGCTCCACCTCCATTAAAAGGCTCCAACTGGTTCAGAACTCAGCCGCAGGACTCCTCACCCGCTCCACATCCTGGCACCACATCACTCCGGTCCTAAAACAGCTACACTGGCTTCCCATTTCTCACCGGATCACATACAAAATCCTGGTCCTTACCTACAAAGCCATACACCACCTTGCCCCGTCATACCTCATTGTCCTCCTCTCCCCCTACCAACCTTCACGGTCCCTCAGATCCGCCTCAGCCGGTCTCCTCTATGTCCCCAAGTCAAAGCTCCGCAGTTTTGGGGGACAGAGCCTTTTCCAGGGCAGCTCCCAGGCTCTGGAACTCCGTCCCCCATGAGATCCACATCTCTGAGTCCCTCACCATTTTTCAATCCCGTCTGAAGACCCATCTCTTCTGTTCTGCCTATCCTTAGTTTATTTTATTTTTTTTAAATATATTTATCTGTTTCTACTCTGTAAAGCGACTTTGAGCTTGGGAAAAGCGCTATATAAATTCAACTTATTATTATATTATATTCACGGTAAGACAAGACAAGACAAGACAAGACAAGACGTACTTTATTGTCCCCGAAGGGAACTTTGTTTAGGACTCTGTCCGTTCCGCAGCTTGACAAAGACAACACAAAATCCTAGAAATAAGCATCTCTGAGCACAAGCTGCCGAGCAACACATGATGCTTTCCTATTAGACAGTTAGAAGCACATGACCTTTACTTTGGAACTGAACAACCACATATTGTTGTTACACAATAACATATTGCACAACTAACACATTGCCCAACCCCAAAAGCCTGTGTGTTGCACAACTAACATATTGCACAACTCCATTAGCCTACGTGTTGCACAACTAACATATTGCACAACTCCATTAGCCTACGTGTTGCACAACTAACATATTGCACAACTCCATTAGCCTATGTGTTGCACAACTAACATATTGCACAACTCCATTAGCCTACATGTTGCACAACTAACATATTGCACAACTCCATTAGCCTATGTGTTGCACAACTAACATATTGCACAACTCCATTAGCCTACGTGTTGCACAACTAACATATTGCACAACTCCATTAGCCTACGTGTTGCACAACTAACGTATTGCACAACCCCATTAGCCTATGTGTTGCACAACTAACGCATTGCACAACTCCATTAGCCTACGTGTTGCACAACTAACGTATTGCACAACTCCATTAACCTATGTGTTGCACAACTAACGCATTGCACAACTCCATTAGCCTACGTGTTGCACAACTAACGCATTGCACAACTCCATTAGCCTACGTGTTGCTCAAATAACATATTGCACAACCCCATTAGCCTATGTGTTGCACAACTAACGCATTGCACAACTCCATTAGCCTACGTGTTGCACAACTAACGCATTGCACAACTCCATTAGCCTACGTGTTGCACAACTAACATATTGCACAACTCCATTAGCCGATGTATTTCAGAAATGACATGAAGCACGACCCAAATCGCCATTGGGGCCAGTTCTCATTAATATTGAACCAGCTACGATGCTTGACACTGATTAGCTACCAGTTAGCCAATGAGAGCCTGTCTCTCAGCATCCTTTACCCAGCTCATGAATATTAATGAGCTCAGGCAGCATGACGTCAGACTGACCAGCTGTTGTGATTGGCCTGATTTCTCCTCTTATTTCTTCCCAGTGGCTAGAGCTGAGAGAGGAGGTAGCAGTTCATCTTCACACACACACACACACACACACACACACACTTTTTTGTCACTTCTTTTTGTGTTTTTGTCACTTTTCACAATGTTTTCCCAATATTCATGTCAGTTTTTTTGTACTTTTTGTCACTTTTCACAATGTTTTTGAAGGTTTTCCTGATGTTCATGTCACATTTTTGTGTCGTTTTTGTCACTTTTCACAATATTTTAGAATTTTTTTTGGGATATTTTGTCATTTTTTTGTACTTGTACTTTTGTACTAGCAGTTCATCTTCACACACACACACACACACACACACACACGGACCTGACATATTTCAATAACTGCAAGAAAAAACGGTTTTGTGTGGCAGATCACCTTCAAATTGTTGCTTTTGCACGATTCTTCGTGTAGAAAACGAGTTTTTCCACATCTGCGGATGAAATCTCCTGATGGATTCGTCGCTGGGAGACCCTTTGAAGTGTGACGCGGCCTCGAGAAGACAAAGTGTATCTGACCCCGCCCTCCAGGAAGAAAAGCAAGAAGCCAAAAAGCCACTTTGTTACTACAGAGCCGGAGAATAAAGGTGGAGGCCCCCTGGGGAGAGGCCGACAAGACGCCCAGAACAGCTGTTCTCGTCCAGAAGACGCAGCACAGATCTCCTGAACATGGCCTACAGATTAGTTTTGTCCTAATGTGGTAAATCCCAGCTCGTGTTTGCACGAGGCAGCGGTGCATGCTGGGAAAAGCCCAGCAGGACGCAGAGCGTGCAAACACACGTCCCGGACGCCATGTTTACCGGACAACTGTTTGTCCAGCTGCCGGAGGAAGAGGACGCGGCTGTTAATTAAAATCGTGATTTGTCCCTTTTTCCCTCGGATCAAATGAGTTGTACATGACTGGGGAAGAGGGGGAGGAGGAGGGGGCATGTTTGCTAACCTGTGCGTGTGATTATCAACATGCTGTTTCCTTCGGGTGCCAGAGATAACATTTATACTGGCGTCTCGCTCTGGGAGCCCCTCCACCGGGACAGCTGTTCTGGTTTAACACACTTCTGATGTTCATGTCACATTTTTTGTGGTTTTTGTAGTTTTTACAATTTTTTTTGAAGGTTTTATTTATTATATTTTGTCATTTTTTTGTAGTTTTTGCCATTTTGTGTTGTTTTTGAAGGTTTTCCTAATGTTCATGTCACATTTTTGTGTCGTTTTTGTCACTTTTCACAATGTTTTTGAAGGTTTTTTTTGGATATTTTGTCATTTACTTGTACTTTTTGCCATTTTTTTGTTGTTTTTGTCACTTTTCACAAGGTTTTTTGAAGGTTTTCCTGATGTTCATGTCACATTTTTTGTGGTTTTTGTCACTTTTTACAATGTTTTTGAAGGGGTTTTTTATTATATTTTGTCATTTTTTTGTAGTTTTTGCCATTTTTTTGTTGTTTTTGTCACTTTTCACAAGGTTTTTTGAAGGTTTTCCTGATGTTCATGTCACATTTTTTGTAGTTTTTGTAGTTTTCACAATGTTTTTGAAGGTTTTCCTGATGTTCATGTCACATTTTTTGTGGTTTTTGTCACTTTTTACAATGTTTTTGAAGGTTTTTTTTATTATATTTTGTCATTTTTTTTGTAGTTTTTGCCATTTTTTTGTTGATTTTGTCACTTTTCACAATGTTTTTGAAGGTTTTCTTAATGTTCATGTCACATTTTTGTGTCGTTTTTGTCACTTTTCACAAGGTTTTTGAAGGTTTTCCCAAAGTGCCTTTTTCTCGGGTGCCAGAGATAACATTTATACTGGCGTCTCGCTCTGGGAGCCCCTCCACCGGGACAGCTGTTCTGGTCCAGATTTAACGGTTCGGACACTTCTGATGTTCATGTCACATTGTTTGTGGTTTTTGTAGTTTTTACCATTTTTTTGTTGTTTTTGTCACTTTTCACAATGTTTTTGAAGGTTTTCCTGATGTTCATGTCACATTTTTTGTGGTTTTTGTAGTTTTCACAATGTTTTTGAAGGTTTTCCTGATGTTCATGTCACATTGTTTGTGGTTTTTTGTCACTTTTTACAATGTTTTTGAAGGTCTTTTTTTGATATTTTGTCATTTTTTTGTACTTTTTGCCATTTTTTTGTTGTTTTTGTCACTTTTCACAATGTTTTTGAAGGTTTTCCTGATGTTCATGTCACATTTTTGTGTCGTTTTTGTCACTTTTCACAATGTTTTTGAAGGTTTTTTTTGGATATTTTGTCATTTTTTGTACTTTTTGCCATTTTTTTGTTGTTTTTGTCACTTTTCACAAGGTTTTTTGAAGGTTTTCCTGATGTTCATGTCACATTTTTGTGTCGTTTTTGTCACTTTTCACAATGTTTTTGAAGGGTTTTTTTATTATATTTTGTCATTTTTTTTGTAGTTTTTGCCATTTTTTTGTTGTTTTTGTCACTTTTCACAATGTTTTTGAAGTTTTTTTGGATATTTTGTCATTTTTTTGTAGTTTTTGCCATTTTTTGTAGTTTTTGTCACTTTTCACCATGTTTTTGAAGGTTTTCCCAAAGTTCATGTATCTTTTTTGTGGTTTTTGTCACATTTCTTTGTGGTTTTTTGTCACATTTGTTGTAGTTTTTGTCACTTTTTGTGTCATTTTTGGTCACT
>JABXJD010000177.1:760000-802500 GCA_013375575.1 Percina caprodes | reverse complement strand
TACAGACATTGCGTGTCTCATTTCACTTTTTTTTTTATTTACTTTCTTTCCCCTGTAAGAACAAAAAAAATCATTCACCTTTTATAAACAAGTGCTGCAATTCAATCTCCAAAAATACAAAACACCCCCTGCCCCGATGTGAGTTGCACATGCTCAGATTTAAACGGTAGCTAACGTTAGCTCAAAACACCATTCAGCTGACAGCCTTTGTTGTGTTTGATTGCTAGCTTGTAGCTAAGCTAGCAGTCATTTCAAAAACGTTGTAGCTATCCATGACTGATTGCTTGCTAACGTTAGCTCAAAACACCATTCAGCCTTTGTTGTGTTTGATGCTATCTTATAGCTAAGCTAGCAGTCATTTCCAAAACATAGCTATCTATGGTTGTTTGATTGCTAACGTTAGCTCAAAACACCATTCAGCCTTTGTTGTGTTTGATGCTATCTTATAGCTAAGCTAGCAGTCATTTCCAAAACATAGCTATCTATGGTTGTTTGGTTGCTAACGTTAGCTCAAAACACCATTCAACTGACAGCCTTTGTTGTGTTTGATGCTAACTTGTAGCTAAGCTTGTAGCTAAGCTAGCAGTCATTTCAAAAACGCTTGTAGCTAAGCTAGCAGTCATTTCCAAAACATAGCTATCTATGGTTGTTTGATTGCTAACGTTAGCTCAAAACACCATTCAACTGACAGCCTTTGTTGTGTTTGATGCTAACTTGTAGCTAAGCTTGTAGCTAAGCTAGCAGTCATTTCAAAAACGCTTGTAGCTAAGCTTGTAGCTAAGCTAGCAGTCATTTCCAAAACATAGCTATCTATGGTTGTTTGATTGCTAACGTTAGCTCAAAACACCATTCAACTGACAGCCTTTGTTGTGTTTGATGCTAACTTGTAGCTAAGCTTGTAGCTAAGCTAGCAGTCATTTCAAAAACGCTTGTAGCTAAGCTTGTAGCTAAGCTAGCAGTCATTTCAAAAACGCTTGTAGCTAAGCTAGCAGTCATTTTCAAAACATAGCTATCTATGGTTGTCTGATTGCTAACGTTAGCTCAAAACACCATTCAACTTGTGTTTGATGCTAACTTGTAGCCAGCAGTGAACCAACTTAAGTAGGTTAAGTAGGTCCATTTTTACTGTGTTGACATTACAGAAGTCTCTCGTTAGCATCTTGTATGCTACTTGTGACGCGTGCGCAACTCACATCTGCACTCAACTCACATGGGGGGGGGGGTGACACCCCCGCGGGCTGGACGACGTGTTTCTGAACAAGAATCAAAACGTTGGAAATCAGATAGAAATGAACGTCAGCAACCTGAAAATCATAGCAGCATCATGTGCATCATTTTTAGCAAAAAGCCCACGCAGGAGAGATTTATGTTTGCTGTTTTTTTTCCCATCTTCATGTTGAAGATGTAGTTTTTTCATGTTATTTCTTCAAAGAATAATCCCAAAACGATCCCAGACTGCACAATCTTTAAGTTTCCACTTTTATAAAAAAGCCTTCAAGACTTGTGACGTGTCCGTTTCTCTCGAGTAGAAAAATAATCCGGGGCGAGTCGATCGGCTGATGGCGAGAGAGCAGCATCGTTTCAGTCCGTTCACAATGAACTTTATTAAAATGTGTCTACAAAACGAGCTGCGAAGTCCCTCCCCTTCTTGTGGACCACCATGGGGACCTTATTGCAGGAGAAAAACCACGTCCGGTAGTGAACGGGGGGGATGCTAATAACATTTTGATCTCTCATGTGAAGGGCTCATTGCATGAGTGGAAACAGATCTCAATTCCAAAACGTATAAAAACAGCACGTCTCCTTCAAAAACAACCCAAAGCACTCCTTTTATGTTAATTAAATGTCCAATTTGTTCAATAAAAGAACGTTGGAAGGGATTTTCCTTTCGTTTGATTGAAATTCAACAAGCAAGTTTGTTGTATTTTAGCAGAAAACTGAAAGCAGCAGAACTGAGACCACTTAAAAGCGCTCTAAGCGACATTTGTTGTCACATACAGCGAACATCTCCTCACTATCTGCTAGCTGCCTGTCCCCTGAACACACTGTAAAAACATCTCCTCACTATCTGCTAGCTGCCTGTCCCCTGAACACACTGTAAAAAACATCTCACTATCTGCTAGCTGCCTGTCCCCTGAACACACTGTAAAAAACATCTCACTATCTGCTAGCTGCCTGTCCCCTGAACACACTGTAAAAAACATCTCCTCACTATCTGCTAGCTGCCTGTCCCCTGAACACACTGTAAAAAACATCTACTCACTATCTGCTAGCTGCCTGTCCCCAGAACACACTGTAAAAAACATCTCCTCACTATCTGCTAGCTGCCTGTCCCTTGAACACACTGTAAAAAACATCTCCTCACTATCTGCTAGCTGCCTGTCCCCTGAACACACTGTAAAAAATGCGTCTCTGTAGACAGTTCAGGCTCCACAAATGGCAAAAAAAAAATCTAACTGCGCCGACCTGCACCATGAACCATACACACACAGTGTTCCAGCCAATAACTAACAAGACGGATTTGGTGGGTGGGGGGTGGTGGTTAGTGCACAGAAGCACGCAAGGGAGGGGGGAGGGGACGGGATGAGGAGGGGGGAGGGGAAAGCTAGTCTCGTTTTCAAACGTCAACAAGAAGTAACGTCACCCAACATCGCTTAGAGCACCTTTAATATCCGTTTGTGTATCGCAGGTAATATTGTTCCCGCGATCCCTAACAACGCATATGTCCCTCATATCGTGCCGCGCTAGCGAAGACGTCACCCATGCGACTTTGGGCTGGGGAGTATGACCTTCAGATGACCTCATCACGTCAAATTGAGACTTCCGTGACTTGAGAAATGATCTTTTAAAACACCAGATGTGTAATTCATGGCTCGATTCAAACGGGATCACACATCTGTCTCTACACGTTTGCTACTGTACTGATTTTTAGTGAGATAAGGTCCCATGGTGGTCCATCGGAGGGGGGGGGGAGGGGGACTTCGACTCTCCGTTCCTTATAATAAATCTTCAGAGAATAAAAACCACCAACAGCAAAAAAAACAGAACTTCTTTGTACGCAGTGAAGAGGAGGAGAACCGCGGGAGGAGGACGTCACAGCACTTGGAAACGCCACGACGCCTGGTCTTTGTAGTCCAAACAGTCGGAGGCGTTGAAGTTGAGTTTCCATGCCGCCGCAGCCGCCGTCTGCTCTTTGTAATCCAGACAATCTGTAGAGTTGAAGGCGAGGCCGGGCGTGCTGTACGCCTGGTGGTGGTGCGACGGGTGGTGGGGGTGGTGGTGGTGGTGGTGCGCCGACGTCTGGCCGATGTGGTGGTGCGGGTGTCCCGACATGGTGCCGCCGCTCATGGGGCTGAGCTGGTGCGCGTGGTGCGGGTGGTGGTGCGAGTGCATGGGCGCAAGGTAGGAGCCGCAGTCCACGCCGCCGAAGTAGGAGCCGGACCCCGAGGAGGGGTAACCCTGGCCGTACGCCGCCGCCGTCTGGCTGTAGGACACCGGGTAGGACGGCGTCCCGCCGGCGCCGGAGGACGACGCCGAGCGCTGCATGCAGGAGGCACTTGTCGGGGCGGCGGGGTCGGGCAGCGCGGCCGGCGCCGGGGCCGGGGAGATGGGCGCCGGGCTCCAGATGGACGACACCGGGGCGGTGACGGAGGCGGAGGCGCTGAGCAGAGCGGCGCCACCGCCGAGCCCGGAGGTAGAGGAAGACGTGGAGGAGGAAGTGGAGGAGGTGGAGCTGGACGCCGCCGGCGGCGTGAACTGGCCGCTGCTCTCCGACCCCGTGCTCTCACGCGTCGGAGACGACTTCTTCTTCACGGGCTTCGCCTTGGCGCTGTTGCTGCTCTGCTGCTGCTGCCGACACTTGGCTCGCCGGTTCTTAAACCACACCTGAGGGAAGGAGGGAAGGAGGAAAGGAGGAAAGGAAAGGAGGAAAGAGGGGAAAGGTCAGCATCACGGCATGTCGGCTGGGAAACCAGAAGAACAGACGGCTCCGGTGGAGCTTATTTTTTATTTATTCTTGTGTTTTATCTGTTTTTATTCTTGTGTTTTATCTGTTTTTATTTTTATTTTTTATTCTTGTGTTTTATCTATTTTTATTTTATTCTTGTGTTTTATCTATTTTTATTTTTTATTCTTGTGTTTTATCTGTTTTTATTTTTGAACTATTTTTGTGTAAAGCACTTTGAATCGCCCTGAAACGTGCTTTACAAATAAAGCTGCCTTGCAGTCACTGTGACATGATGCTACGGAGGAGCTCCGGCTCGGACCTTTGACCTTTGACCTTTTCGCCGCTGGCTGCAGTTCATCCAGATAAATAACTGCAGGTGCAACGGCGCGAAATGTGCAGAGCTTGTGAATCTGTGTGTTTCTTTGGGACAAATCACAGGATCTCACTCTCTTCAACAGGAAAACATACTCTAAAGCAGGGCTGTCAGACTCAATTTCACTAAGGGCCACACTGGAAATGACGATCACAACAAGGGCCGGACATGTTGAGTTCATTGACATGCTTTTATTGTGTTAATTGTGTATTACTGCATGTCTCATATAGCTTTCTCCCGTGCAGTTTGGTCGACATAAAACTCTAAAAAAGTCTCTCCATCGTAGAATTTAGCAAGTCATGAGAAACAAACTGCAGCTCGCACCCAGCCGACTCAGCGCTACCTGTCTCACGGCTCCAATATTAAAAAACTCTGTTTGAGGGTACAAGCGGCCGAAATGGGTTTCCTCAGGAGGGGGGCTGGCGTCCCCCTTAGAGATAGGGTGAGAAGCTCAGTCCTCCGAGAGGAGCTCGGAGTAGAGCCGCTGCTCCTTCACGTCGAAAGGAGCCAGATGAGGTGGTTTGGGCATCTGGTAAGGATGCCTCCTGGGGGGCTCCCTAGGGAGGTGTTCCAGGCACGTCCAGCTGGGAGGAGGCCTCGGGGAAGACCCTGGACTAGGTGGAGGGACGTCCAGCTGGGAGGAGGCCTCGGGGAAGACCCAGGACTAGGTGGAGGGACGTCCAGCTGGGAGGAGGCCTCGGGGAAGACCCAGGACTAGGTGGAGAGATTATATCTCCAACCTGGCCTGGGAACACCTCGGGATCCCCCAGTCGGAGCTGGTTGATGTGGCTCGGGAAAGGGAAGTTTGGGGTCCCCTGCTGGAGCTGCTGCCCCCGAGACCCGATACCGGATAAGTGGATGAAGATGGATGGATGGATGTTTGAGCGAGAGCTGTGTGACAAGCGAACAACTCCGACATCATCCTGGACCACGAGGCCATCACCATGCTCAGCTTCAGGCGCGAGGACACCGCCGCCGTCGAGGCCAAACACGTCGCCCAGCGGGAGGCGCGTCCAGCTTTCTTCTATGTTGGAGAAGCCAAACGGGACCAGAGACCAGAAGAATTCTGAGTCTCTAAATCTGCAAATCTTTCAAAGTCTGCAGGGTTAGGCCTTTAGATCTCATATTCTTGTTAGGCCTTTATATCGTATACTTTATATATCTTATACTTTATATCTTATATTATATAGGGGCGGCTGTGGCTCAGTGGTAGAGCGGTTGCCTGCCAATTGGAAGGTTGGTGGTTCAATCCTTGGCCATGAAGGTGTGTGAGTGTGTATCTGATGAACAGGTGGCACCCTGTACGGCAGCCTCGGCCACAGTGTATGAATGTGTGTGGATCCTGTGTGATGTAAAAGCACTTTGAGTAGCCGTTAAGACTAGAAAAGTGCTATATTAATACAGCACATATATTGTTGTATTAATAATTGCAAGGGGCTGGATTTGGTCCGCAGGCTTTGAGTTTGACACGTGTGCTCTAAAAGGGTCTAGCTTCTCTTCTCAGAAGCTTTGCAGCATTGACGAATCAGGATGAGTTATAGTTAATCCGGGTGAACTGCCCCTTTAAAGTAGGTTTCTGTGCTGTACTTTTCGTAGCATTATGAGTACGATCTGGCAGTCTGCACATGCATGAACTGGACTTAAACCACACATCTACATGTTCAGATGCATACATAACATTTTATTTTTGTACAAATTGGCTAATATTTCCCTATAACAGTGAAGTAGAAGCAGTGGGTCTATAACAGCAATGCTTTAAAAAGAGAAAATGCTTCTACAAGAATAAACTAGGCTGATTTTGTAAGTGGGCCGGTCCGGCGGAGGGAGACCAGTGAAATGTTCTGGGGGTAAAAGCGGCTGCAGCAGAAAGCTGAGAGGCTGCAGCCATAACGGCAGCTTTAAGCTCAGCGGAGGGCCGCTTGAAGCCGGGGACGCAAAACCTCTCGCAGCCTTCTCTAAAGAAAGCTCCCGGCACCAGAAGCCTGTCCGCCACTCTGCCAGAGCTCGGCCACATTCTCCCCTTTGATTGAAAGACTTGTCTCGACTTGATCGATAGTAGCTGAACTTTTCTTTTCTTACAAACTGGAGCTAATCGTGAAGAGGCCTGAGGGGAAAACGCAGAAAAGTGGCACCAGACGTTTTAAAACCTGAGCTCAGATGCATGAAACTCTTAAAGGGACAAACACGTGAGCGGGTCGTTAACTAAAGTTAAGGAGATGTAACACGAGATCATCAGATTAGACTATCAGCTTTGTTTTTTGGGGCTTTTCCGCCTGTAACGGACAGGACAGCCAGGTGAGAGGGGGGGGGGGAGACATGCAAGAAATCGTCACAGGTCGGACTCAAACCCTGGACCTCTGCGTCGAGGCATAAGTCTCTATGTAAATGTGCGCTTGCTGTATGTAGTATGGGACTTAATGAATGGTTAGTTAATGATTAGTATGGACTTAATGAATGGTTAGTTAATGATTAGTATGGGACTTAATGAATGGTTAGTTAATGATTAGTATGGGACTTAATGAATGGTTAGTTAATGATTAGTATGGACTTAATGAATGGTTAGTTAATGATTAGTATGGGACTTAATGAATGGTTAGTTAATGATTAGTATGGGACTTAATGAATGGTTAGTTAATGATTAGTATGAGACTTAATGAATGGTTAGTTAATGATTAGTATGGGACTTAATGAATGGTTAGTTAATGATTAGTATGGGACTTAATGAATGGTTAGTTAATGATTAGTATGGACTTAATGAATGGTTAGTTAATGATTAGTATGGGACTTAATGAATGGTTAGTTAATGATTAGTATGGGACTTAATGAATGGTTAGTTAATGATTAGTATGAGACTTAATGAATGGTTAGTTAATGATTAGTATGGGACTTAATGAATGGTTAGTTAATGATTAGTATGGGACTTAATGAATGGTTAGTTAATGATTAGTATGGACTTAATGAATGGTTAGTTAATGATTAGTATGGGACTTAATGAATGGTTAGTTAATGATTAGTATGAGACTTAATGAATGGTTAGTTAATGATTAGTATGGGACTTAATGAATGGGAAACTAATGGTTAGTTAATGATTAGTATGGGACTTAATGAATGGGAAACCTGTTAATTTAACAGTAGCTACCAGTCTGTTTACCTTCCTTTATCATCAGTGCATGTATCAGTCAATCATTAACTAATTAACAACTAACCATTCGTTCCTCAGTGATTACATTTGTGTGTACCTTACTGTAAAGTTTTAGCCTTTTACTTTAAATACTTGAAGTACATTTTGTACGTGAAGATGTGAAGGCTGTACTGGAGCAAAGGATCTGAATACTCTTCCTTCGTAATGAGGTTTAAGCTCTAACATGTGGACTCTCTGACCTGCACTCTGGACTCCGGCAGGTTGATTTTCAGCGCCACCTCCTCCCTCATAAAGATGTCCGGGTAGCGCGTCTTGGCGAACAGCGACTCCAAAATGTCCAACTGCGTCCGGGTGAACGTGGTCCGCTCCCGCCGCTGCTTCCGCGGGTTTCCTGCAAGACAACAAAACAACACACCCATAAGGGACTCTATCCAAGACACCTGTAATTCAATTCAATTGTATTTATATAGCGCTAATTCACAGGACTCTGGGATGTTATTTACAGAAAC
The DNA here is from genome assembly GCA_013375575.1 of Percina caprodes. Classification (NCBI taxonomy): domain Eukaryota; kingdom Metazoa; phylum Chordata; class Actinopteri; order Perciformes; family Percidae; genus Percina; species Percina caprodes. The sequence goes on along the minus strand of JABXJD010000177.1, from coordinate 794,530 downwards.
CCAACAGTTCACCAAGAGCAAGCAATAGGACACAGAGGCAAGGAGACACTTCCTTTAAGGGACAGAAACCTGGAGCAGAACCATAGCTCAGGGTGGGGGGGGGGCATCTGCCTCGACCGGTTGGGGGAGAGGGAGAGAGAGAGAGACAGAGAGACACGGACAGACATAGAGAGAGAGACAGACAGACAGAGAGAGAGAGAAAGACAGAGAGGGAGACACAGACAGAGAGAGAACGAGACAGAGACAGAGAGAGAGAGAGAGAGAGAGAGAGAGACACAGACAGAGACACAGACAGAGAGACAGACAGAGAGAGAACGAGACAGAGACAGAGAGAGACACAGAGACACAGACAGAGAGAGAACGAGACACAGAGAGAGAGAGAAAGACAGACAGAGAGGGAGACACAGACAGACATAGAGAGAGAGACAGACAGAGAGGGAGACACAGACAGACATAGAGAGAGAGACAGACAGAGAGAGACACAGACAGACAGAGAGAGAGAGAGACACAGACAGACAGAGAGAGAGGAGAGACACACAGACAGACAGAGAGACAGAGACAGACACAGACAGACAGAGACTGACAGACAGAGAGAGAGAGAGACACAGACAGAGAGAGACACAGACAGAGACAGACAGAGAGAGACAGAGAGAGACAGACAGACAGAGAGAGACAGAGAAAGACAGACAGACAGAGAGAGACACAGCCAGAGACAGATTTTGTAATTCTTGTTGTGTCTTCATTGTGTTTCACTGCTCGGGATCAGCAGTTTTCAGCATGCAGACGTCTCTCTGAGTTGATTTGTTAGGGGTTAGTGTCAGCAGTGTGTGTGTGTGTGTGTGTGTGTGTGTGTGTGTGTGTGTGTGTGTGTGTGTGTGTGTGTGTGTGTGTGTCCGTACCCGGGTACCCGACAGATGGGTGCAGCAGGTCCATGGCGGCTCCGCCCAGGCCCAGTGCGTTCATCCCGTACGGGGCCTGTTTGAGATAAGACATCATGCTAAAGACCGGAGTCTGGACGGACTCAAAGACGCAGGTCTCCCGGTAGTCCGGTGCTCAGCTGGGCTCCTGAGAGAGACGGGAGGAAGAAGTATTCAGAAATTTTACTTCATGAAAAGTACTAATACCACACTGTAAAAACACACAAAAGTCCTGCATTGAAAATGTGACTTCAGTAAAAGTAAGTATCCCATTGTATAAAGTGTAAAGGATCCAACCAGCTGTGTGTTTTATGGTCTCATCAGCTCCGCTGGACTTGTAGGCTGTTATATTGTTGCTAGGTTACGTTATAAGAAAAGCATCAGATTTTATGAACTACGTGTGTTTTGTGTGTTTAATGTGTAAAGTAACTAGTATCTAAAGCTGTCAGATGAATGAAAACTACAATAAAAAAAAAAAAGAAAGTACAAAACAGGACCTTTAAGGAACTAAAGCTTGTCACTGGGGTGGGACCCCCAAAGGTTCATTGTTGTACCTTGAATAAGAGGATCACATTTGGACCTTAGCTGTTTGCAGGGCTGTAGTACTCGAGTTCGGTCTTGGATTCGAGTCCGGACTCAAGACCGTTTTTCTATGGTCTCGGACTTGTCTCGGACTCACTAGTATTTGGATTTGTCTTGGTCTCGGCCACTGGTCTTGCCCAATATGGCTTTTGGTCTCGACCGAGTCCAGGTGTCTTTATTATGTTGATAATAATATTGGAGGGAAAGTGAAACCCAAAATGATTGTCTTGATACTGTCATGCATGAGACCTTTATTCTGTCCTGGACTCGGTCTTGACTCTGACTCAAACCTTTCTGGACTCGGTCTTGACTTGGACTCGACTAGTCCTGGTCTTGGACTCGACTAAGGTGGTCTTGACTTCAGCCCTGCCTGTTTGTACCTTCTAAGGGACAATATTATACCTTTGAGGATCAATAATGTACCTTAAAGCTACAAATATGTACCTTACACCTCAGAAGGTCCACACTGTACAATGGAAGGTGCAGAAATGTACCTTAAAGGTGCATTTTTGTACTTTTAAGGGAACATTTGCTAAGTTTGTACCTTAGGGAACAAAAATGGACCTGTATTGTACCTCTTTTTTTGACAGTGTAGAAGTAGAAAGTGGCATAAAAAGAAAAGACTCAAGTAAAGTACAAGTACCTCAACATTTGCAGTAAAAGTACTGATACCACACACAAAAATAATCGGTTCCAAGCAAAAATCCAGCATTGAAAATGTGACTTTCTTAACTTGCTTTTAGCTGCTTTTAACATTACAGCTTGACTTATCTTGTATTTCCTCCTTCTGCTTTTTAATCTATTGTTATTTTAATTCCCTCTCCTAAATTCCTTCTGCTCTACTGGACGTTGGTGTCTTCATGTCAGCTGTTTTGTATTACATGATGTATTGTTGTACTTTTTACCTGCACTGTCGTCTATTGAGCCAGATTTTGAAACCATAAAGCACTTTGTGTCAACTTATGTTGTTCATAAATGTGCTAAACTATTTAAATACAGCTGACTTGACTTGAAAAGTCTGTAAGTATCTTCAGGAAAATGTAGTTAAAGTATTAAAAGTAAAGACCTCTCCTCCCGTTGTACAAAGAGTAAAGGATCCACACAGCTGTGTCTTTAACAGTCTCATCCTCTCATATTGTTGCTATGGGTTACTTAATAATAAAACATCAGATTTTATAAATCACATATGTTTTGTGTGCAGGAATCTTAACGTGTAAAGTAACTAGTGACAAAAGCTAAATGTAGAGGAGTAAAAAAGTAGAATATTTCTCTCTGAAACGTAGCGGAGTAGAAGTAGAGAGTGGCAGAAAAAGAAAAGAATCAAGTAAAGTACAAGTATCTCAACATTTAATACTTATGTACAGTACTGGAGTAAAAGTACTTAGTTACTTTCCAGCACTGACGGTGAGTCTATGATGTAGAAATGAGCATTTATTCATGGAATAGCTGTGTGTTAATGAGTTATAAAACCAAATAAAAACGCACATGTAGGTGAGGTGAAGTTCATTCAAACACATTACGCTGACCAAAAAAAAAGCACTAAAGTGCTGTAAAAAAGAACATTGAAATGTAAATGAAAATTAAAAAGAAGACAGACAAGAAGAACCAATGGTAACAACAAGCAGCAGTTCATAAAAACATGACTTTGAAGCAATTTCCTTTCCAAATAAAGGCCTTTAAAGCATAAACAACTGCTATAAAACACTTAATCTAGGGGTGTGGGGGAAATCAGATCAATAGAATTGATATCACGATTCTCTGCCATGATTTTCTTGACAATGACAAAAACAACAACAAATTGGCAGTCCCAAACATGGATTTTGTTTGGCACATATAGCCCATTACGCATCAGCCAGGCCTGTGGACACAGAGGCTTCAATGAAGAGAAGGGGGCACTTTAAGGCCCATTTTATACAGTTTATGTTCAAAACTCACGGAGGAAAGTAGTAGCGTTTGTGATGCAGTCGGCTCATGAAGTGAAATGAGAATCAAAGTCTTTTAATTGAAGTTATTAAAAACTAAAAACAAAGTGACTCGAGATCGCGATGTTATAGCGATGAATCACGCGGGCCTGATTTAAAATGAACAGTCTTATCTAAATGTATATAATCAGATTTAAAGCCGACTTTTCCTAACCTGTCTGCAGCTACCCCCGGCCTGTATTACGCGAGCTTTATCACCATTTGGACTGTGCGTAAAACGTCTTCCTGTCCAACCGCAGACCTATACGACACACATTCCGTTACAAATAGACTTTAAATCCTCTAACTCTTGAAACTTAAAACGAACACAGTCTTAACTAAAGGTATATAATCAGATTTAAAGCCGACTTTTCCCCAACCTGTCTGCAGCTACGGGCCTCCCCCAGGCCTGCGTTACGCGAGCTTTATTACCATTTGGAGAGTGCGTAAAACGTGTATTCCTGTCCAACCGCAGACCTATACGACACAGCTACATGACTACAAAGACTTTCATTTTTCTAACTCATGAAACTCAAAACGAACACAGTCTTAACTAAAGGTATATAATCAGATTTAAAGCCGACTATTCCCCAACCTGTCTGCAGCTACGCCCCCCTCCCCCCAGCCTGTATTACGCGAGCTTTATTACCATTTGGACTGTGCGTAAAACGTGTATTCCTGTCCAAACGCAGGCCTATACGACACACATTCCTTTACAAATACACTTTCATTCCTCTAACTCTTAAAACGAACACAGTCTTAACTAAAGGTATATAATCAGATTTAAAGCCGACTTTTCCCCAACCTGTCTGCAGCTACGGGCCTCTTCTCACTCGGGCTGCGTTACGCGAGCTTTATTACCATTTGGAGTGTGCGTAAAAGCGGTATTCCTGTCCAAATGCAGGCCTATACAACACACATTCCTTTACAAATAGACTTCCATTAACTATTCTATTCCTAACTCTTGAACCCCAACACGAACAAACGCCTAACTCAATGTACATAATCCGAGTTAATGCCGAACTGTTCCGACATGTCATGAAACAGCCGAGGCCTGCCCACTTAAAGTCTGCAGCTTTCACAAAACCTGCGCTTCTTCTTCTTCTTCTTCTTCTTTAAAAACGCAGCAGAAGCACCCTCACACGGTTATGCAATCACAACATGTCTGCCTAACTGCTACGGAGATATACACGGTTGTATTTGACACTTTGGGGCGTTTTAGAATAGAGTTTAAATTCCTACGAACGAAGATTTCACAACAAAATGAACTCATCTCTGTGCGCAGTTCTGCTTCTGTTGTCTCTCCGTCTTGTTTTGTATTTTAAAAAAAAAAATATATATATATATTACATTTAATGTCGAGGCCAGGGGACCACAGATAAAAAAACACACACACAAAAACAGCCTTTTGGTTAATTCTGGCCTTTTTAACCCATTTTTTAACCCCATGTTTTTTAATTTAAATGCATCTTATGATGAGAATTGATCAGCAGCTCCAAAAAATCACGAAGATGTGAAGCTTTGAAGGCCAATATATATTGGAGAAGAATATATATATTATATTATAAGGATATAATGAGGGTTTACACTGGAAGAATTAGAGGAAATATGTTATATATTTGTAACTAATTTATATAAATTTCAACTCTTAACGTGTGAATAAAAAGAGACGTAAAGGCCCCAAAAAAAAACTCCAAAGACTAAATGTGGCGACGTGTTTAATGATGTGAAATATAGAGTGACATCTCTGTGGCGTTATAACATCATGCTGTCTATCTCTGAAAGTAAAGACATCATTAAAAAGGGGGTAAAAGAAAAAGAGAAAAGAATACAACAACAAAAAAGTGCGATATTGCGGGAGGAGCTCTTATTTTGAAAAGACAGACTAAAAGCGCTCCGTCTGTTATCTCTCACATCTTCATTACGTTGTCATTAATTCAATAACTCACAATTAAACCGACACACACGGTTAACACACACTCTCCTCTGCTGGAACCTCAAAGTCTTTACTCCGAGATTATTATTATTATTATTATTATTATTATTATTATTATTATTATTATTATTATTATTATTCACACACTTTTACTTTATAATGCAACATGCATGCATTGTGCGATGACATCCAGTTAATTCTTCACTTCTTTTTTCTCTTTTCTTGTTATATAATCGTGCATATTTTATTATTTATTGTGTTATTTGTTGTGTGTCCGTGTGTTTTTGGTTATTGTGTTAATACTACTTGTACTGCTTAATCTCCACGCGCTGACTTTGAGGCCACACATCTATCTCCTGCAGCTTCTGGTGTTGCTGTGGGAAGAAGAAGCTTTGTAAAATGCATAAACTCAACATTGCAATTCACTTTCTGGGATCTTCTTCTCCAAAATCTCTGCAAGAAGAGTTCTCGCGCACATGTCCCGAGCTCTGTCTGTCCCACGGAGCGATGTCCTAACGAGCCGCTTTATTTTCTCATTAGAGGATTTTAAAAGTCTGCTTTAAAAATGGGAAATAGCATTTTTTTTTTTAAAGTCTGAATGTTGTGTTTTGAGATTAAAAAAAGCTGAACAGTAGTTAGAAATAAATCAAAGGTGCGTGGAGTGGTGCGCATACGTTTATGAACCCGCGCTAAAGTTAAAGTTACTAAAAAGAGGAATAATAAAAAAAAAATCATCTTTTAGAAATAACCCTTAATGCCTTAATTAAAAAATTAGTAAAAATCCAACCTTTAAAGGACACCAATTTTCTTTGTGAATGAATAATGTTTCATAAATAATTAAATTATCTTCCTAAAATACAGGGGGCATAAGTATACACCCCCCTATGTTAAACTCCCATAGAGGCAGGAAGATATTTTATCATTAAAGACCAGTTATTTCATGGATCAGGATATTATGCATCCTGATAAAGTTCCCTTGGCCTTTGGAATTAAAATACCCCCACCACCCCCACCTCATCACATACCCAGAGATAGGCATGGGGAACATTACATTACATTTAGCGGGTGCCTATATCCAAAGCGAATGACAATTGATACAGGGTCACATAGCTCTAAGGGTTAAGTGTCTTGCTCAGTAACACATTGGTTGATGTACCGCAGTGGGAATCGAACCCTCGAACACCTCCAACACCTAAGGCATGCGTCATGTCCCACTGCGCCACCCCCACATAGCACTGCTCATAAAATCATCTCTCAATGCAAATCCAACAAGCTATGAGGCTAATAACTCCATGCCAATCTCTGGGTATGGTGAAGGTGTGTGTGTGTGTGTGTGTGTGTGTGTGTGTGTGTGTGTGTGTGTGTGTGTGTTGGGGGCGGGGGGCATTTTTAATTCAAAGTATTTTGTTATTCCTCCTTTTAGTCAACTTTAGTATGGGTTCATAAACTTATGAGCACCACTGTACGCGTGGCTAAAGGCAAAGACATGAAAAAAGGAAATATATATATATATATATATATATATATATATATATATATATATATATATATATATATATATATAAGATAAAATCACGTATATCTCAGAATTAATAAATACCCTGCTACTTTGATATATTGTCTTTTTTTGGGGTTATTGTCTTTTTTGAAGAAGAAGAAGAGGCCTACGTGCTTCCTACGTCTTCTCTTCCAGCTCATTACGGCCTTTACGCTGCTTTCCATCAAAGGACACACGCAGTTATTGTTACTGTGGAAACTAAATATTATAAGTATAATAACACGATGAAAAAAAACATATTGCACATTCAGTTACACGTGAATGTAACCCCCGCAATCTCTTTACGAATAAATGTCACAATTAATCCAACTCGAAAAGCAGCTTATAACATATTCTTTCTCTCTCTATTACATCATATAAAATACGTGAAAATGAGTTTTACTGCAACTTGTTTCTCTTTTCTATTCAGGCCTACTTTTCCTTCTCTCTCTCTTTCTCTCGCTCTCTTTCTTTTCACACTTTTTATTTCCCTTCCTCATTTATTTGGTCGTTGCTTTCCTCTTTCGCTTTTTCATTTCCCAGACTATGTTATAAGTCTTTTATTTTCTCGTTGTCTTATTGTGGAATAATTGTAAAAGCACCCACCACGTTTGCTTCTTATATATTTTGTTAATTTTTTTTAAAAGCATAAATACATTTTATTTAAAGCAGAAATACAAGTTTTAGTTTTTTTACGCATGAATAAAGCTTGATTTAATTTGACATGCCGAGCCCCGCTTATGGAGGGTTTATGTGTCTTTGCATGTCCTTTTTGTCTAATTCAACGTCTCCTAAATTACATTAACAAGACTTAAAAACTGGAGTTAAATGAAAGTGCATTCATGTAGTTAAAAGGCAAAGACTGATCATTACATTCATGGGCTGAAGGATAAAATATTACGCAAAGGGGAACATCTTATTAAACGTTAATCTCACTTTATATGAATAACCTGCATCTCTGATTTCCTCTTGCAGCTTTAATAAACTGCGTTAATTGTCAACTATTAGTATTAGTGTAAGACAATGTATTTGGATAAGAATTTCCATAATCCACTGGGGTCCTTTTAGCAGGTAAATGCTCAAGTTTCGGACTAATAGCAGTTTTTTTGTTGGGTGAAAGGAGCCGCGGGCCTCCTGATGGATCTGAACTGAGGCGTTAACACTAAATAAAGCACGACTTATTTCCATAACCGCAGGAAGAGAAGGAGCCGATTTACGCAATGTAAATGCACCTAAAAACACACACACACACACACACACACACACACACACACACACACTGTGTGCTAATGAAGACCATTACCATTCAGATCAGATCTACAGGGCGACAATTAGCAGAGACAGGATCGTATCAGGAGGCAAGAGGGCTGAAAGAAAGGCTGGAATAAGTAAAGATAAAGTCCAGCTAATTTATAACAAAAAAAATAATAATAATAAAAAAAAGAAGTTACGCAGTTTGTGTTGGAATTAAAAAAAAAAAAAAAAAAGCTTTTATTTTGTTAATTAGCAACAGTGCTTCGCTAACTACTTCCAAGACCAAAATGGTATTTTTAATGGTGTTTTAATTAAGTTTTTTTTTGGTCCACGTTGCAGTCCAACGGCCTCGTTTGGACACGAAGGAAAACCAGGTGAGCTTTTATTTTGTTAATTTTCACGCGGCTCCTTCAGTGTGTTTTTCTCAGATATTGTAACGTAAACTGCTATTTATCGGTTTTATTTTAGGACTTTTGTCTTCGTTTTGGGAAAAACAACTACAACCTAAAAGCCTCGTTTGGAGAAACACCAAAAACTTCGACTGAAAACCACGTATTCATACGTTAAAAATTGTAATTAAACTTAAATTTAGGCTAATATTCCGTACTATTAGCTAATTTACAGGAAAAGCACCACACGGCTAGCATTAAAAGCTAATGTCAGCTAGCAGTCTCACCTTCTCCGGGCTCCTTTTTTTGGAAACAAATCCTGTTAATGTCAATTAATGAGATCCAGAGTTGGAGAAATATCCACAGAGGAGAAACTTTGTTGTTTTCTTGCAGACGGGAAGCGGGTCCAGCAGCTCCGCGTGCAGCTCGCACCTGTTCCGGAACTAGCAAATGACCATTTCAACGCATAAAAAAACTAATTAAAAATAAAAATCGTTGTGCAAGTCTTCCGCGGCGCTCGGTGGAGGCTACGTCTCTCCTGCCGGTGTTGACGGATGGAGATTGATGCCCCTCTCCGAGGCCCGCGACTCTATGAGTCAAGGAAGCACTCCGGGTCCGCGTCCTCCGAGCCAATCACAGCGCTCTGCGGGCTTATCTGCGATGCGGACGGCCAATCAGCGCGCTAGCTCGGCGCCGAAACACCCGCCCCCTTTGGAATGGGACGTGTAGTGTCAGAAAGACAGTTGAAGGAGAAGTCGGCCGGCTGCCATTACAGCCAAAACTGAGATTTAATGATATTAAAAAGTCATTATGGACTCTCTGTGTTAACATGAGGTTGTTGTTTAAGCTATAGAAGAATAGAAGTGGAGCCACGCTTATTTATATCTGGATACAAGAAGAATTAAGAACACAAAAATACACAAAAAATACGTTTTTCCTGCATCGTTAATACAATGAAAAGTTAGTTTGAAGCAGCTAGTATGAAATATGGCTCCTGACAAACCAAATGACTTAGCCATAATTTAATATAATGTTGTTTTTCAGGTCTGTGACCAATCAAGGCTGCTGCCAGGCCCAGACACACAGTCCAGATTAAAATGGGCTATTTCGTTTTTGGCTGTAAAGCTACGCATTATATATATATATATATATATATATATATATATATATATATATATATATATATATATATATATATATATATATATATATATATATATATATATATATATATATATATATATATATGACAACCTCAACCAGCTGATTCAGTTCAGGAAAAATAAATAAAGAGACTTTTTACCAAAAAAAGCTGCAATCAACTCAAATATATGAAATATGAATCATTATCTATCTATTGTCAGGCCTAAAGGTCTACAGAGATAGATAGATAGATAGATAGATAGATAGATAGATAGATAGATAGATAGATAGATAGATAGATAGATAGATAGATAGATAGATAGATAGATAGATAGATAGATAGATAGATAGATAGATAGATAGACCAAATAATTCAGACCAAATGAGCTATTTGCTTCCGCCTGCTCCTTCTCAATCTAATCCTTTTATATTTTAATATTTTTTTTGTTTTTATTTTTATTTTAATTCAGATTTTTTGTGTTTTATTTTGTGGTTTAATTTTTTATTTTTTTTGTCTTGCAACATTTTTGATTGTTCGAGATGAATAAATAAATAAAAATAAATAAATTGAATAAATAGATAGATAGATAGATAGATAGATAGATAGATAGATAGATAGATAGATAGATAGATAGATAGATAGATAGATAGATAGATAGATAGATAGATAGATAGATAGATAGATATTTTTGGGCTTTGGGAAACACTGATTGACATTTTTCACTATTTTTTAAAGACCCAACAACTAAATGATTAATTGAAGAAGAAGAAGAAGAAGAAGAAGAAGAAGAAGAAGAAGAAGAAGAAGAAGAAGAAGAAGAAGAAGAAGAAGAAGAAGAAATGGACAATGGAAGTAGTTGTTAGTTGCAGCCCTATAACCGGCTTAAACACGTTATAAGTGAACAAAGATCCTAAATTCCACCTTTTAACATTAATTAAAAATCATTTGCATGACGTCCCTGCAGAGAGATGTAACTTGGTGGCCTTCTGGGGCCGGACAACGTCTCAATGAGACAACGTCTCATTTCCTGTGCGTGTCCTCAGAAAATTGTCTGTGGGCGACGACAAAAGGCGGCGATTGATCACAAGTATCAAGATATCAAATAGGCCGAGTCACTGTTGTTGTGAGGGTTATTGGGGCTTTAATCCCAAATTGCAGGAGTATTTTCTTAATACTAAGCCCGTAAATCCAGGGATCAGGCAGCCTAAAGAGGTGCGTGTGTGCGTGTGTGCGTGTGTGTGTGTGTGTGTGTGTGTGTGTGTGTGTGTGTGTGTGTGTGTGTGTGTGTTAAAGGCGGTGGTGGGTAAGTTTGGAGAGGCTTCTCGTTTGTGTTGTCGGCGCTTATTAAAAGCATGATGTATAAAATCCCAGGTTGTCAGAAAGGTAGGAATGCAGGATGCTTCGGCCAGGCTTCACACACACACACACACACACACACACACACACACACACACAACACCTGTCATGCAGACACAGAACAAGTCAGAAAAGCCCTTTAAATCAGCTGACAACAGAGACTTTTTGGCTGCAGGCTGAAGGAAAAGTGCAGCTCGGCCGGCAGAAGAAAACCAAAACACACTTCTACTGTCTGATAAAACTCGGATTTGGAAGATTTATTCTCCACTATGACTCTAAGGTAAGAAAACCCGATCTTTTCTCCTGTCATCATGAAGAGTTGTGGCTTAAATGATCCGTGTTGAGGTGTTTTAAAAGGGGAAAAACTGTCTTCACATAGATTTAAATTCTGTTGATTCTTTCAAAAAGCTGCTGTTTTTAATGGCTGTCTGATCTGTTATTTTGTATTTTTATTTGTGTATTCCTACGGTGATTGTTCTCTGTGAAAGGTGCTACATAAATAAACTCTACTTACTTTATTTGACCTTAAAATGTGGTTCGAGTGGAGTTCAGTTCATTACAAAACATCAAATCCTAAAACTATTTCCACCTCGAGGTGTGATAATTTGCAGAAAAATGTGGCTGTGAGTGCTTGAAATAGCTCAGATTGTCTGAATATGTTGATGTTTTTTGGGGTGTTTGGTGTTTTTTTGGCTTCCAGGCAGCGCGGCAGTGGTTATGTTCAGGGTTAAGGTTAGGGTTAGCTGCCTGGAAGGCGACGTCGGAGGCAAAAAAACACCATTGAGCATCTTTTTTTGGGGGGAGGGGGAGGTTCTTGCATTTATCATTTGATAAACTGTGAACTGTGTCATAGTGCAAGTCACTTTTTAGTCAGTTTTTAAAAGGCATTCACACATTCATGAAATATTCAAAGATTAGTTGAGAGAAAAGTCAGTCAATTATGTGCATTCAATGAGTTTTAATAGAAGAGACATATAGGTGCAATTTGCAGGGGATCAAAACTGCCCAGTGCAACCCTCCCCCCCCCCCAAAAAAAATAAGAAAATAAAAGTTAATAATTACTATAATTTCCTTTACATGTATAAAGACATTTGCACCATGAATTGATGCAGAAAAGACACAAATTGTTGCAGAAAAATTCACCAGAATGCAGAAAATGACGTGTTTTATGTGGTGAAAATTTCAATTTTGGCCAAAAGTGGAGATCTTAAACTCTTGTTTGTCAAGCAATTCTATTCTATTATGTTTAAATTCTTATCTTTTCATAGTCATAGTTCATTTTTAATAATAAGCACTGCATATTGCACTGTTCAATTCCTGCACTTTTCACTTTTGCACTAATAATAATTATAATAATAATAATAATGTATACTTTATTAATCCCACAAGGGGAAATTTACACTCTGTTGTTATTGCACACATGCTCAGTACCTATACATGCACTAATGGAGAGATGTCAGAGTGTGTGTGTGTGTGGGGGGGCTGCCCATGGAAAACCACCCTGAGCAGGTGGGGATACAGTGCCTTGCTCAAGAGCACCTTGACAGTACCCAGGAGGTGATCTGGCACCTCTCCAGCTACCAGTCCGCCACCATGCTTTGGTCCATATAGGGACTTGAACCAGCGACCCTCCAGTTCCCAACCCGTCCCCCTATGGACTGAGCTATTGCCACTCCCAAAAAGTGACAAAAAACCTGGATAAAAGCGACAAAAATGTCAAAATGTTGACTCAGAAAAACAAAAAGTTGCACGTTGACGAGAAGAAGACAACTGAGACTTTTGCATTTAGATCTGGTGTAGATATGACGGAGGAAAACGGCCCTATAGGTTCAAACTGAAAGACCGGTAAAGACCACTTCCCGTACTGGGAGTCAAACCTGGACCACCTGGGTGAAAACCAGGAATCCTAACCGCTAGACCATACGGGACTTATTACATAACACACAACATCCTGTTTTCAGACATCCTGCTTTTCTTATCTGTACTAGTAGTACTCTACTATGAAGTTCTACCTACCTACCTGTCTATCTATCTTATACTCTATCTATCTATCTACCTAGGTACTGTCAGGGCCCTCATATTCTGCTTCTGACTGGCTAGTAGTCCTTACCTAGGTACTGTCAGGGCCCTCATGCTCTGCTTCTGACTGGCTAGTAGTCCTTACCTAGGTACTGTCAGGGCCCTCATGCTCTGCTTCTGACTGGCTAGTAGTCCTTACCTAGATACTGTCAGGGCCCTCATACTCTGCTTCTGACTGGCTAGTAGTCCTTACCTAGGTACTGTCAGGGCCCTCATACTCTGCTTCTGACTGGCTAGTAGTCCTTACCTAGGTACTGTCAGGGCCCTCATACTCTGCTTCTGACTGGCTAGTAGTCCTTACCTAGGTACTGTCAGGGCCCTCATACTCTGCTTCTGACTGGCTAGTAGTCCTTACCTAGGTACTGTCAGGGCCCTCATGCTCTGCTTCTGACTGGCTAGTAGTCCTTACCTAGGTACTGTCAGGACCCTCATACTCTGCTTCTGACTGGCTAGTAGTCCTTACCTAGGTACTGTCATACTCTGTCTTGGTCCAGGTGGAGGGATACTTCCGGTATTAAAGAACATTTCCCATACCGGGAGTTGAACCCAGGCCGCCTGGGTGAAAACCAGGAATCCTAGACCGCTAGACCGCTAGACCATATGGGACACAGAAAAATCACAGATTTGTTCAAACACAATTCGGTAAAAGTAATTTATGTGAGTAGTTTTGAGATAACTTTCATTTTGAGATTTAAACAAAGTAATTTTGGGATCATGGAGGGTTGTCAGGTTGTGTTCTACATTTGAATGGCAGCACAATGTGGGTGTGAGATCCCCTCAGACCCATGGTCTAGGTTTCAGTCTTTCAGTCAGTACCGGGCCACAATGGCTGGCCATGGATTTCATTTTGGATTTCATTTTTTAGATTCAAAATATTCTTCCTGTGTGGCCGGGTAGGCTCAGTGGTACAGCGGGCGCACATGCACCGAGAGGTTTATGCCTCGATGCAGAGGTCCAGGGTTCAAATTTGACCTCGGACCATTTCCTACATGTCTCTCCCCCTCCCTTTCTCACCTAACTGGCAAAAATTAAAGGTGGAAAAGCCTAAAAAAGTATATTCTTCCTATGCATTCATCCTCAGTAAGTGGTCCTAGCTTTAGTTTCTTTTGCATGATTATTTTAAGCCATTTATGGAAAAAAGAGACTAATTGCCGTGTTTATGTAGGTCCTTGGTCCACTTAGTTGTCTTTGCAATTAATTAAATCAATTATTAAATTCAGTTTCAAGCACTATGGAGGATTTTTCTGTCAACTACTCTGTTGTCGTTCACATTCAAGGTCTGATCGTTGATAACTACACTACACAAGCTTGAATTTAGGTGGATTATGTCTACATTTGAGACATTTGAGGACGTCCTCTTGGGCTTTGGGAGACAACTGATCAACATTTTTCGACATTTTCTGACATTTTACTGATGAAACAACAAATCCATTAATCAAGAAATGAAAATAACCTTCTGAAAGTTGCAGCCCTAATTGCAACGACGTGGACCGCTACGACGCTACAGGGTTGCTGCCTCTCATCTGTAACAGCTGCTCCCAACACACACCTGAGGAGCCACGGCACAGACAGGAAGTGAGACCCGACTCGTGGTTGAGTGTCAGGGTGCAGTTCAGGCAGCAGCGAGTCCTCACACAGAGAGGAGCACGTAGCTGTCAATCAGCGGCCCACTGGCCCCGCCCCCCCCATTAGGGAAGGCAAACAATGACGAAGAGGAGGGCGAAATCAGACACCGGAGCCACGAAACCAAGTGACCCCATCCAGTACCCATCACCCCCTGAAACACAGAGGGGTGTGTGTGTGTGTGTGTGTGTGTGTGTGTGTGTGTGTGTGTGTGTGTGTGTGTGTGTGTGTGTGTGTGTGTGTGAGTGAGTGAGTGAGTGAGTGAGTGTGTGTGTGTGTGTGTGAGTGTGTGTGTGTGTGGGGAATTACTTATGTGTGCGTGTGTGACTGTGTGTGTGTGTGTGTGTGTGTGACTGAGTGAGTGTGTGTGTGTGTGTTTGTGTGTGTGTGATTGTGTGATTGTGTGTGTGATTGTGTGTGAGTGAGTGAGTGTGTGTGTGTGTGTGTGTGTGTGATTGTGTGTGTGTGTGTGTGATTGTGTGTGATTGTGTGTGTGATTGTGTGTGTGTGTGTGTGTGAGATTGTGTGTGTGTGAGTGGAAGAAATCACTTTGATGTGTGTGTGTGTGTGTGTGTGTGTGTGTGTGTGTGTGTGTGTGTGTGTGTGTGTGAGTGAGTGAGTGAGTGAGTGAGTGTGTGTGAGTGTGTGTGTGTGTGTGGGAATTACTTATGTGTGCGTGTGTGACTGTGTGTGTGTGTGTGTGTGTGTGTGACTGAGTGAGTGTGTGTGTGTGTGTTTGTGTGTGTGTGATTGTGTGATTGTGTGTGTGATTGTGTGTGAGTGAGTGAGTGAGTGTGTGTGTGTGTGTGTGTGTGATTGTGTGTGTGTGTGTGATTGTGTGTGATTGTGTGTGTGATTGTGTGTGTGTGTGTGTGTGAGATTGTGTGTGTGTGAGTGGAAGAAATCACTTTGATGTGTGTGTGTGTGTGTGTGTGTGTGTGTGTGAGTGTGTGTGTGTGTGGAGGAAATTACTTTGATGTATGTGTGTGACTGTGTGTTTGTGTGTGTGTGGAGGACATTACTTCGATGTCTGTGTGCCTGTGTGTTTGTGTCCTTGTGTGTGTGTGTGTGTGTGTGTGTGTGTGTGTGGTTGGGGGGTTAACTTCCAATCCTTTTAGGATTATGCCCCCCTCTCCTCTCTCTGGCTCTTTCACTCTGTTGCCCCTCGGGCAATCACGTTAAAACTTGCATGGCCAGCGCTCATTCAGATATCTCTAACAATGCGGGGCAGCGGTAACCATGTGAGCGCTGGCACAGCACGCAGGAATGCACAGATCCGGTTCCCCCGTCACTCCCTGGACTAACAAAAAAATATATTTAATATATATATATATATATAAATATATATACCCCCCCGAATATTGAAGGCGATAAAGCATTTCCCAGATGTCTCAGAGTAAAATAGCTGCTTTTAATTTATTTTTAAACATTTATTGGACCAATAAACACGGCAATGAGTCTCTTTTTTCCATAAATGGCTTAAAATAATCATGCAAAAGAAACTAAAGCTAGGACCACTTACTGACAACAGGAAAAAGTCACATTATTTCAAAGCATCATTGAACACACGTCATATTTTATACAGCATATAGACGTGAAATTTAATTAAATTAAAGAGTCACGTGCAAAACTTAGCCTAAGCTTTTACCTTTTTCAATTTTAGCTGACGTTTTCACACAGGAAACAGACGCAACACGGCCATTTTCAAGTTGTTTTTGGTCATTTTTTTACCTATATTGGATACGTGAATTCAGGATTATGTTTCCGATGCATACTCATGAACTGGTTTGTCTGATATTGTCCAAAAAAACCTAAAAACCTTAGGTGACCGCCAGCTGGTCACATGACGGTTAGGTTAAGTCTCTAGTCTTTACAGTTAAATTTAGCCGACAAAAGGAGACTGTGAGCTGGGTACAGAGCGCCTAGATACCAGTTGTATGTTTCACACATGCGGGTGCCATTCTTTCCCCTCCAGCTGCCTGTACAACTCTCGATTGTTGAATTGTTGCGCGAAGAGTAATATCTGCGCATGTGAAATGAAGTGAAACTTATATCATGTGAAATGATATAAGTTGTTTCATGCATTTGCAAGAAATGGCATCACCCAGGTCCAGAATTGTGCTGTTTAGCGTCATGTAACACGCGCTTGGTTGTCTCCTTTAGCGTCATGTAACACGCGCTTG
The DNA here is from genome assembly GCA_013375575.1 of Percina caprodes. Taxonomy (NCBI): domain Eukaryota; kingdom Metazoa; phylum Chordata; class Actinopteri; order Perciformes; family Percidae; genus Percina; species Percina caprodes. The sequence continues at coordinate 777,569 of JABXJD010000177.1, read as the reverse complement.
GTTGTCTCCTTTAGCGTCATGTAACACGCGCTTGGTTGTCTCCTTTAGCGTCATGTAACACGCGCTTGGTCGTCTCCTTTAGCGTCATGTAACACGCGCTTGGTCGTCTCCTTTAGCGTCATGTAACACGCGCTTGGTCGTCTCCTTTAGCGTCATGTAACACGCGCTTGGTCGTCTCCTTTAGCGTCATGTAACACGCGCTTGGTCGTCTCCTTTAGCGTCATGTAACACGCGCTTGGTCGTCTCCTTTAGCGTCATGTAACACGCGCAGTCGTCTCCTTTAGCGTCATGTAACACGCGCTTGGTTGTCTCCTTTAGCGTTATATAACACGCGCTGGTCGTCTCCTTTAGCGTCATGTAACACGCGCTTGGTTGTCTCCTTTAGCGTCATGTAACACGCGCTTGGTCGTCTCCTTTAGCGTCATGTAACACGCGCTTGGTCGTCTCCTTTAGCGTCATGTAACACGCGCTTGGTCGTCTCCTTTAGCGTCATGTAACACGCGCTTGGTCGTCTCCTTTAGCGTCATGTAACACGCGCTTGGTCGTCTCCTTTAGCGTCATGTAACACGCGCTTTGTCGTCTCCTTTAGCGTCATGTAACACGCGCTTGGTTGTCTCCTTTAGCGTTATATAACACGCGCTTGGTCGTCTCCTTTAGCGTTATATAACACGCGCTTGGTTGTCTCCTTTAGCGTCATGTAACACGCGCTTGGTCGTCTCCTTTAGCGTCATGTAACACGCGCTTGGTCGTCTCCTTTAGCGTCATGTAACACGCGCTTGGTCGTCTCCTTTAGCGTCATGTAACACGCGCTTGGTCGTCTCCTTTAGCGTCATGTAACACGCGCTTGGTCGTCTCCTTTAGCGTCATGTAACACGCGCTTGGTTGTCTCCTTTAGCGTCATGTAACACGCGCTTGGTCGTCTCCTTTAGCGTCATGTAACACGCGCTTGGTTGTCTCCTTTAGCGTCATGTAACACGCGCTTGGTCGTCTCCTTTAGCGTCATGTAACACGCGCTTGGTCGTCTCCTTTAGCGTTATATAACACGCTTGGTTGTCTCCTTTAGCGTCATATAACACGCTTGGTCGTCTCCTTTAGCGTCATGTAACACGCGCTTGGTTGTCTCCTTTAGCGTCATGTAACACGCGCTTGGTCGTCTCCTTTAGCGTCATGTAACACGCGCTTGGTCGTCTCCTTTAGCGTTATATAACACGCTTGGTTGTCTCCTTTAGCGTCATATAACACGCTTGGTCGTCTCCTTTAGCGTCATGTAACACGCGCTTGGTCGTCTCCTTTAGCGTCATGTAACACGCGCTTGGTTGTCTCCTTTAGCGTCATGTAACACGCGCTTGGTTGTCTCCTTTAGCGTCATGTAACACGCGCTTGGTTGTCTCCTTTAGCGTCATGTAACACACGCTGTAGTATGAGTAGCTCTCTCTACTTATATATAATACCTAAAAAGACACTGGAATTCTGTGCAATTTCATTACAGTGTAATATTTATTTGTTATTTAATACTTAACCATTTAAGCTCATTACTGTGCAATATTTAATACTCAGGACTTTTAATACACCAATAATTATATTCTTTGCATAATGTGTATACAAACCCTTTATCTTTCTTACTATTTTAAATATGTACTGTTTATAGCTCTCAGGAACTGTGCACCACGTTCCCCCTTTTGTTCTTCTTCTTCTTCTTCTTCTTCTTCTTCTGCACTGCTTACATTTTATATTTCGTGTTGACACTGTAAAGGTGTTGCTTCCATCTCGTTGCACAGGTACTGCACTTGTGTATAATGGCAATAAAGGCTTTCTATTCTATTCTATTCTGTACATCACTTTGGATTAGCCCCCATCTAAATGTCCATGAAAAACAGCACCTGATCCCCACCACAGAGGAGCAGAGGGCAGAAACCAGCGCTGCCTACCTGCCCCTCCCGCGTGCAGGAGCGAGGGAATTGCCATCCGGCCTTATCTCCAGGTCCAGTCAAACTAGAGGCGGCGAGAGAGAGACTCTGCTCCATCACCAGAGCCGTCCATTTGATAGGATTCTGGCACTGCAGCTAATCAATCGGCAGCACAGAGCTGCCAGAAGACTGGTAACAAAGCTCAAAGAGCCTCACAAATGGCCCAGTCCCGGGGATAAGCCCCTGCACAGGATTACATATTGATTTTGAACGTCTAAAAAAAGCTTATCGTATAAATAAACCGCCACACACTACAAAAGTAGCGGAGTCTATGCAGGAATCCGTCTTTTAGAGAGGAGCATCAACTTTCAAATACACAGAGACCCCGAGCATCAACCAACACAGAAAGAAATGGCAGAGAAATCAATGGCGGCGAGGATGAGGTGTGGCGTCTCATTGTTAACTGGGGGTTGGATTGTGTGTGTGTGTGTGTGTGTGGGGGGGTCATTTTTGCTTCTTTGTCTTGCATTGATTTATTTATTTACCCTAACCCTAAGTCTTTAAAGGTGCCCTGTTACACAAAACTGGTCCATATGTGTGTGTGTGTGTGTGTGTGTGTGTGTGTGTGTGTGTGTGTGAGCTGCTACCTCCTCTGTCAGCTCTAGCCACTGAGAAGAAATACGAGGAGAAATCAGACCAATCACAACAGCTGGTCAGTCTGACGTCATGCTGCCTGAGCTCATTAATATTCATGAGCTGGGTAAAGGATGCTGATAGCCAGGCTCTCATTGGCTAGCTGTTAGCTTAGCGGGTCTTCCTGCAGCCTTTCTATATCACGCTAGGATGGCTTGAAACAAGGTAACCACGGTAACCAAGTTACAGAGTCCATGGTAGGAGTTCAGCCATTACCACAAAGTCATGAGATACGTGTCGCGGGGCTCCTTTAATGTGTTTTAAATATCTTTTAGGTTTGTTTTCCGTAACGTCGCCATCGGGCTGAAACATTTCGTGACCAAAACTGTATCTTTTCGGGCATTTTTATTTAGAAACATGAAGACATTTTACCGTACGTTCACACCGCCGCCGACTCGAGCGTCTAAAGTTACCGGAAGTCATTTCCAATGGAAGCTTCTCTCAGCTGCAAGGAGGCAAATCTGTCGGCGTCCCGTTTTGGCCGTTTTGGCCGTTTTGGCCGTTTTGGCCGTTTTGAGCGTCAATCAGAATGTTGACATTTTTCAACTTTATGGTTAATGAGCTATGACGCGGTGCAGCGGCTAACGCTAACTTTTTGAGAAGCGTCCTTAGCGGGGGCAGAGATTTTTGCAGCTCAAGTCGGTGGTGGTGTGTACGTCCGGTTATTGAGCTACACTTTTAGGACAAAAAGAGCTCGTCACTGATTTAATACTCGTAAAGTCCACAGACAGAAAAAGGGTGACGATTAGCTTTGAGACATCATCATCTTCATCATCATCATCATCATCATCATCATCATCATCATCAGTAATACTTTGCTGATCCCCGAAGGGAAACTTTATGTTGCAGTTGCACAAATATTAGAAATATAGAGTAGAAATATAAATAAAGAAATAAAGAAATATATATATGTATATATATGTATACCCACAACAATACATTAGACTACACCACTACGCATACACCCACACACACTCACACACACACACACACACACACACACACACACACACACACACACACACACACACACCCACACACACCCACACACACCCACACACACACACACACACACACACACACACACACACACACACACACACACACACACACACACACACACACACACCAATCACCCTAAAAACAAACACCTGCCTGTCCTTGATACAAGAGGCAGCGTTAAATACCGCCTCTTCCCTTCCATCAATAATCCGCACTTAATAATCAGGAGATTAACTGATATCAGGTGTGCAGATGACTGGCGGCGCAGAAGGGAGGCTGAACCCCCCTCCTCCCCCTCCTCCCCCTCCCCCCTCCTCCCTCCAAACATAAAACTAATTAGAATTGATTCATTATGGATCAGGTACCTTATCAGGTGAGCGAGAGAATCAGCATGGCGAGCCACAGGGCGCTGCTGAATGGTAAAATCAATGCGAGCTGACTGGGGGCCGCATCCCAACATGAACGTTGCTCCTGCAATGTTTCCAAAATCAGGTCAGAATTTTACATTTCTACACGTAAAGATTAACGGTATTTCCAGAAAAATGTAGCTGACGAGTGTGTGTCGTGCGGGGCTGCACGGTATTAGATAATAAATTAAATTTGGGACATCACGTGCGATATATGAAGAGATATTAAAGTGCTCTGCTGCTTTCAGTATTCGGCTGAAATACAACAAATTGCTCTTTTGCATTGAAAAACATTCTTTTATTGAACAATTTGAGCATTGAATTGAACATAAAAAGCACCAATTAATACAGAATGACATTTTAAAGGGCGGTTTTCTGCTAATATTTTCTTTCAACTAACACAAAATAATCCCAGAGTGGCTTTTTACGATGTCTCTGTTCAATCAAATCTCCTAAATTTACCGCTTTATATGTTAAAACTGTTAAAAACCACCAGTTTGTTGTCTTGAGTTTTTCAAGACGTTAGCCTCCACCGGATAGCTAACGACGCTAGTTTAGCTTAGCGTCACCGTGTCCACGTTGGGACGCCTCTCGCTGCTATCGGCCATATCCAGACACATTCAGCCTGACGCGCTTTCTGGTCTTTTCGCAGTACTTTACATTTCTGATCATCACCAAAATGTTAACCGAATTGATGTTTACCCGTCTAACAATCATTGTCCTATATGTACATGGACATTTAGATGTCTAATTAGAATATGAAATGAGGGAAAGATGTAAGAACGCTCGGGAGATGAATTTCCCTCTTCTATTTTTACTGAACTGGACATTTAGGAGCTCTTATTGCATAATTCAGAGTTGTTGAAGCATGCTATTTTATTGGAAAGGACAGAAGTAAGATCCAGTCAAAGAGTCAAAGAGTCAAAATATGGCCACCCTGTAACTGTTGCCGTGCGTTACCAGCGTGCTAATAAAACTATTGTATCTTACGTACCTGAGTTGTGCGTTTGTGGGTCCATCCTGTAGTGTTCAGCAGCTCGTAACCCTTCCCCAGCCCCGGCTCCTTTTTCTCTCCCTGGGCCACTCGTAAAAACTTCATCAATATGTTAATGACTTAATCTTTAAACACTTAAAGAAACCATTAATAAACATTGATTTGAACACTTGCCACCAGTGGCTCGCATTAATCCAGTGCAAATAGCTGATACACAAACTGCAGCGGAGGGCAATTTGTAGAGGATTACCCATGGAAAATGGACACGGGAGACATTGATCACGCTCCTCAGTGGCGGCGATGAAACGAGGTGTCGGAGGATGACTCGGCGAGCTTCTTCAAAGGGATTGTGCTCTGTAAAGTCATATTGTTGGACGTACACATACACACACACACACACACACACACGTCTGGGCTCGGCTTCAACTTAAAGAGCAGTTAAACCTGATTTTATCCCTGAGATCTACAGACACACGGACACATCTGTCACAGAGGCAGAAACAAGAGAAGGAACGCCAAACCGTGTCTCCATGAAAAACTATAATATAATAATAATATGTACTAATACAGTACAATACAGTACAGTACAATACAATACAGTACAGTACAGTACAATACAGTACAATAAAATACAATACAGTACAGTACAGTACAATACAGTACAATACAATACAGTGCAGTACAGTACAGTACAGTACAGTACAATACAGTACAGTGCAGTACAGTACAGTACAGTACAATACAGTACAGTACAGTACAGTACAATACAATACAGTACAGTACAATACAGTACAATACAATACAATACAGTACAGTACAATACAATACAGTACAGTACAGTACAATACAGTACAGTACAATACAATACAGTACAATACAATACAGTACAGTACAATACAGTACAGTACAGTACAATACAGTACAGTACAGTACAATACAATACAGTGCAGTACAATACAATACAATACAGTACAATACAGTACAGTACAATACAGTACAATACAGTACAATACAATACAGTATAGTACAGTGCAATACAATACAGTGCAGTACAGTACAATACAATACAGTACAATACAATACAGTACAGTACAATACAGTACAGTACAATACAGTACAATACAGTACAATACAATACAGTATAGTACAGTACAGACTCTGTGCTTGGCATACGGGAGGCTCTGGTGTTTGGTTTGATCCGGCCGAACCATTCGTATATACAGTAGCTACGAAGAGGAATGCACTGCAATTCGCACGCACCCCATGTATTTATTACTGGATGCAACACATTGACTGCTGTTGTATACAACCGGGAAAATACTCCTAGGGAGGAGGTCGGGGGGGAGGGGGGGGGGCAGAGTTTGTGTTAAGAGGCGTGGAGTGTTTGTGTCTCGGGAGTACTACTTAGGGGGACCGATTGTTTTAATCCAAACCACAATGTTAACCTAACCCTGCAAGCATGACTCTGGGATGTTATTTATCTCCCAGGTCTTTCCATAAAGAGCAGGTCTAGACCGGACTCTGGGATGTTATTTATCTCCCAGGTCTTTCCATAAAGAGCAGGTCTAGACCGAACTCTGGGATGTTTATATATATATAAAACTTGACGCTTTTTATCGATGTTTTTAACTTTTTTTTGACGTTTAACGCTACGTAACACTAACTTATTAACTTTAGTTTTAGTTATTTTAGCAATTTATGGTCAATAAAGCTCATTTATAGGAAATTATACCTAATGTTTGAGTTAGAAAAGCAGAAATTAGGAATTATTGAGACTAAAATTAAAGGAATGGATGTTGATGATAATCACAGACTGGAATATGTCAACTTTTACTCTCAATACTATTTCAAAAACACTTCCATTTGGTTTCAAATGTTATAAAATTGAATAAGACGCCCCAAAATTAATGAAAGTAGAGATTTGTACTTGGCAAAGAGCGTTGTGAGGAATCAATCATGTTATTTTGGGGAATTAAAAAGAACATTGATATAGGACAACATGAGGACAACATGAGGACAACATGGGGACAACATGAGGACAGCATGAGGACAACATGGAGACAACATGGGGACAACATGAGGACAACATAAGGACAACATGGGGACAACGTGGGGACAACATGGGGACAACATGAGGACAACATGAGGACAACATGAAGACAACATGGGGACAACATGAGGACAACATGGAGACAACATGGGGACAACATGAGGACAACATAAGGACAACATGGGGACAACGTGGGGACAACATGGGGACAACATGAGGACAACATGAGGACAACATGAGGACAACATGGGGACAACATGAGGGCAACATGAGGACAACATGGGGACAACATGGGGACAACATGAGGACAACATAAGGACAACATGGGGACAACATGAGGACAACATGAGGATGAGGACAACATGAGGGCAACATGAGGACAACATGAGGACAACATGAGGAAAACATGAAGACAACATGAGGACAACATGAAGACAACATGGGGACAACATGAGGACAACATGAAGACAACATGAGGACAACATGAGGGCAACATGAGGACAACATGAAGACAACATGAAGACAACATGAGGACAACATGAGGACAACATGAGGGCAACATGAGGACAACATGAAGACAACATGAAGACAACATGAGGACAACATGAAGACAACATGAGGGCAACATGAAGACAATATGAGGACAACCTGAGGACAACATGAAGACAACATGAAGACAACATGAAGACAACATGAGGACAACATGAAGACAACATGAAGACAACATGAAGACAACATGAGGACAATATGAGGACAACATGAGGACAACATGAGGGATAAGAAGGAAACTATTGACTTAAGGTCTATTTTTCTTCTCTTTCTGGACCAATATTTTCTTGCTGGTTTGCCCCTTAAACTCAAGATATTTGAAGGTATCTCTGAAACGTTTGGACGATGTCTCAACAGCATAATGTGTCTCTAGTGTTCATCACATTGTGTTGGATCCGTGCATCCAGCAGGGACCCTGTGAGTTTCGGTAAAGCAGTGCAGAGGGAAACAAAGCCGGGAGGAACGGGCAGCCGGCCAGAAGATTTAGGCCGCTCGGCTTGGAGGCCGGTCAACTCGGCTCCTTGAACCGCGACCCCCGGGGAACAAACCCAGAAAACAAGGCGCTGATATTTCGCGGACACTCTGGGATTTGTTCCCTCAAAAAAAGGTCTTTGTGCTTGTCGGAGTGAACGAAGCCTCCGTAACCAAATAAGATTAAGATCCCAATCTGAGCCAAAAAGATAAGACTAATGAGAGTGGCCTGCTCTCTCGACACTGTTACCTCTCGCCATCCGCTGATGTTAAAAAAGGACATTTTCTAATAAAAGAAGAGGAGTGTATCTTCTCATGCTCCATGGTTGTTATCAGGATCAAAATTATCTCAATTTATCGGACACATTTTGCACATTTTAGCATTTAGTTGGCCGTCCATTGAGGTTTTTATGGCTTTCCATTTAGGGAAAAAAGCTCCATAATTGCAGAGTATTTAGCGCAATTATTATATTTACTCACATCCAGATTGTCTTTAAAGGGTTTTTCTTTTCCTGCTCCAATAAATATCTCGGGGATAACACCTTTCGTACAAAGCTAAAATCTCCCCGAAGCCCCCCAGACGTGGATTTAAAGCCCTCGTTGTGTTGCCAAAGTACATTTTTTCCTGTTTGCTTTAGATAACAAATCTTTTGGTTGACCCCGAGGGTTAGGGGAGCATTACAAATTAATCCCAGTTTTAATAAGTCTGTCTTAAGCCTGGGATCTTTACTCGAAAAAAAGAAAGAATGAAAAGGGGGTGGGGGGGGGGGAGGGAGAGAAGAAAGGGATCGGAGAGGAAAAGAAATATATTAAACCCTGTGATCACAGGCAGCTTTTCTTGTTTGTTATCCCTCCGTTTTACCTTTAATCCAATACTTGCTAATCCAATTTGTCTTTTCGGGGCTCCCACCCTAACTTCTCCTCGTCTGTCTACGGCCTTCTCTTTAAAAACAGTCAGTCAGCGACCGCCTCTCGTCTCGCGGTCCCACAACTGTGGATTCTGGGATGAATATACGAAGAAGAAGAAGAAGAAGAAGAAGAAGAAGAAGAATAAAGGTAAATATTGGCCGCTCAAGACGCAGAGTATTAAAAGTAAGAGCTTGCTCGAGACAAGTTGCAGCCTCGGCCTGAATATGCATGAAGAGCGAGAGTAATCAGATCTTGGGCAGTCACCCACTGAAGGGGAATATTGGGGAGCACAAAGGGATTGATTTAATTACTTGGAGTGGGCCTGTGCTTTGGACTCGCCTTGTTAGGAGCGAGTGAAAAGGCTGGCAGTATCCTTGTGCTGTTTTTTGCGAGGGGGGTTTAGAGGGGGGCAAAGGTGGGGTGAAGAAGGGGGGTGGGGTTGCAGATGGTGGTGGTGGTGGTGGTGGGGGTACGGAGGTAGTCCAGCTTCTTAAGTCACCAAAACTAATCCCGAGTATAAAGCTCTCCTGATTGAAAGGACCTGCATTGACTGCAAAAAAATGGACAAAGTGCATTCTCTGTTTAACGTCAATCCGGCCGACATTCATCTGTTCAGGCCCCTTCGCTAGTGTGGAAAACTGTGGCGATGGCATAATAACACGCCATCTTTCTTTTATCCGAGACGTTAAAAAAAAGGGGAATTTAATGCCTCTTCAGCCGGGTGGGGGGTGGGGGGGGAGGCGTGTTGAAACTGACAGAAATGCTCGCGAAATGCAACTTCGATGCTTCAAAAAAAGCCCAAAATGTTCTTTCTTAAAGAGCAATCTGTCTTCAGAGAAGAAACCGTAACGCACGATCTTTCGTTTTTTATACCGTACGTAACGCGGCTGAATTATTGGCTTTTCGTGGAGGTTTTTTTTGATCGCGTCGAGCTTGTTGAGATTCCTTCGATCGAGCGAAGAAAGACGCCGTTTCGATGCTAAAAACATTCCCCTCAACGAGTTATTTCGTTTCTTAACCCTCCTGTTGTCCTCGGGTCAAATTTGACCCCTTTAAAAAATGTCTATATCTGATATTTTGGGTTTCTTTTTAACCAAATTACCAAAATAAATGGATTTGGTTCCTTCCAACGCTCTTTGCAAATACAACTGATCACTTTCATTCCTCGGCTATTAACTATTAGTCAAAATAATTCATAATTTCTGCTTTTTTATCTCCAACATTATGTACAATTCTATATAAATGAGGGTTATTGGCCATGAATTCCAAAAAGTAGTAAAACTAGTAAGGTGGTGTTAGTGAAAACTAAAAAAAAAAGTCTAAAAAAGGGGGGACAACACGAGGGTTAAGTCCGTCTTTGAAGAAGATAGAAATTGTTACCATAATGCCACTTGTTCCACTTTCAGGTGTCGGTCTGTACGCGAGAGATTACTGACTTTCAACACGGTATCAAGCACGGCTCAGTCAATAAAACGGGGCAAATTAATTACAGACGTGCGTTATTCAAGGACTATTATGAGGAAATTTCATCTCTCTTTGCGATTGTCTTTGTTCCAACACGGTGACAGATTCAAGGGTCTTTAGAGGAAAACAAAGCACTTGAGATATGTTGAAGGGGGGGTGGAGGGGAAGGGGGGTAGATGTGAGACTCCAAAGCAGCGCTCACCTGATAGATCCCTGAGAGGTGTTTTCATCAAAAAAGGGCCCCTTTTCTTCTACGTGGACGCAGACAATAAGCCCGGCCGAGTGGATTCTAGTGCCTTGTGCTCAACAGGCACCGGTGACAACGAAGCCCTTAATCATCTCATGACAAAAGCCAAAAGGCATCATCCTATTAAGCAGTGTGCTTCGCCGCTAATATGAGCTACTGCCCAGGAGCCTTTCATAGGGCGCTGTGCTATTAAAGTGCTTCTGCACCAGCCAGCGGGAGCCCCGGGCCCATTCACCTTTCATCTGGGAGCCTGTTGTTCGGCCGCTATAGTGGAGGCCGGCTCAAGATGTTAGTGATCTCATTACAGCGGTTTGTGAGAAACAGCCTCCAAAATTTGAGCATCTAGCATTCGTCTTTCTCTTCCCACCTTTTCAATTACCACAACCCCCCACCTCCCCGCGATTCTTCCTTGCCTGCGTCAAAGGCTTCGGCCTTTGCGTGGCCATAAACTGATTATTTTACTTTTTTTTTTTGCAAATATGCCATTTTGTTTTCTGAGAAGTTTATTCGCACACTCCCCCCTTTCTTATCTTTTCTCTTCGGGGGGAGTTACACTGAATGGGCGGCCAGGTTGAAAAGCGAAGAGGCCCCCGGCGTCCCCAAAAAAACGTTCAGATTTCTCATTTAGTTGTCTTTATGCCGCGAGCGCCATGTGGTCCTTGAAGGTGTTGAAAACATGGGAAGCACCGGAGGGATCAGAGCAATCTCATTAGCATTCGCTCAGAATTGGGGAGGGGGGGGGGGGCTGTATGGCCAGGCCGAGTCTTCTGTCGGGCCCGAGACGGCCGCCCTCCGCCGCTGCGCCCTCCGCCCCTTTGTGCCTTTGTGTTCTTTCAAGATTTTTTTGTTTTTTTGTCATGTCGGGCTGCTTTCCTAGGTGGGACGTTGCCAAGAGGATCATGGGAAAAGACAATATCAAGGCTGTCCGGTACTTTGACAGCAGCTGGACAAGTTCACGTCAAAAAAAATGTGAAATTACACAACGGAACGCAATGAAGTCGAGGCATTTGTGTGTGCTAACGCAACAATAAAATCTACTGGGAAGTTTGAATGAATTGTTTGCTAACGTTAGCTCAAAACGCCATTAAACTTACAGCCTTTGTTGTGTTTGATTGCTAGCTTGTAGCTAAGCTAGCAGTCATTTCAAAAACGTTTGAGCTATCTGTGGTTGTTTGCTAACGTTAGCTCAAATCCCCAATAAACTGACAGCCTTTGTTGTGTCTGATGCTAACTTGTAGCTAAGCTAGCAGTCATTTCAAAAACGTTTGAGCTATCTATGGTTGTTTGCTAACGTTAGCTCAAATCACCATTAAACTGACAGCCTTTGTTGTGTCTGATGCTAACTTGTAGCTAAGCTAGCAGTGAACCAACTTGGTTAAGTAGCTCCATTTTTACTGTGTTGACATTACAGAAGTCTCTCGTTAGCATCGTGTATGCTACTCGTCACTAAGTGACGCATACGTGACTCAAATCTGCCCTCGACTCACATCGGGTAGTGACAGTAACCAGTAATATTAAAGCTGTAGTGAGCAGTTTCTGTCGCCTCCATGAGGAATTTAAAGCAATGACAACAACACTGTTGTTGCATCCACAAACAGTAACGCAAGCCTTCGTTGACCGAGGACACGGAGGCTTAAAAAAACATGATGGACTCTTCAGAAGACGTCATTATCATTATCTTAGTAGTGTTTATGTCCCTTTTGTCCGTAAAGCTGATCGTTGCTGTTGTTCTTTCCCAGCGGTGACGCATCCCTCAAGAGGATGTGCGCCAAAAGTCGTCTAACGACACCATTTTGTAAGCAAAGCCAGACTGAGAAATACATGTGGAGCCTTGTGTTGTCTTCCCATCGACCATGGGTTACAAGGTAACGGAGACTTTTATGCGTGCATATATACATTTATGGCATTTTAGAGACAAAAACAACTCATCTATAAATACAAAAAATAATCAACTATGAAAATATCCATTGGCTGCAATGTTGTCACTTTTTCTAGAGCATTATTTTAGGTTTTTCCGCCTGTAATGGACAGAACAGCCAGGTGAAAAAGGGAGGGGAGACATGCAGGAAATCATCACAAGTTGGACTCAAACCCTGGACCTCTGCATGGAGGCATAAGCCTCTATGTTAATGTGCGCCTGCTGTACCCGCTGAACCAACCCGGCCACGTTGTCACATATAAGCATGCTATTTCTGTCCAATAGAAAACACCAAACTCACACATTTCAGACACCAAACAACTCATTCATCCAGGAAATAATCAACAGATTAATCGACAATGAAAATAATCGTAAGCTGCATTCCCTGAAATGGATCTCATGTCGGCCAAAGCGACTCGGTAAATATGCCTAATCTTTAAATATTGTGCCCGTTTTAGTCGTTTCAGAACGTTTCTTTGCTTACCCTCATCCCGGATCACATAATGATGTGTTTACATGTCGGAGTCCTTCTCTTCCTCCTTTTTTTTGTTGCTAACATGGTTAAAAAAGGCTTCACCGCGGCCCAGATTAAGGTCAGGCATCGGAGCCGAGGACAGGAGAGTGAGCAAATCCAAAACACTTCAAAAATTTTGTCATTAGCGCGGCGCTACATTCTTTCATTACCGAGTTTATCGGAGCAACCAGCCATAAGACGCAGGTTCATGCACCCTTGAGCACAAAGACTCGAGTTGTTCTACATTTACGGAGTCATTTAACTTAACTTAATTGTTCTTTAAATTACAATTGCAAATAAAGGCCGCTGCCCGCCGTGTGGTTATGCATGGCCTGCAAAAAAAAGAGCAACATTTTTAATGATTACTTTTCACATCGTACCGAACTAATCTCCCACGTACAAGAAATAAATGAATGAAAAAGGACTGGGGGGGGGGGGATTTTCTCTCTGGCTCTCTCTACGTTAATGGAGGCAGCATCGGTCACCAGGCACAGTCGCTGTTCTGGACCAGATGTTGCAGAACTCACCAACAATTGGGCTGAAAATAGAAAAGGAGCAGGGGCGGGGGCGGGGTGGTTGGAATAAATTAATTGCTAATTTCTCAGTCTTTGATGGAATTAGGCTCACTTCTTTCCCCCCTATGTGCTGTGTGAATGTCCATGCGTTAAACGTTTTTTCTTCTCTCGCCACCCCCCTCTCCGCTCTTTGCTTTCCCGACGGTTAAGGGCCACCCAGAGGAGAGTGAGTGATGCAAAACCGAGGAGTAATCCCTCTGTTTATCTCGGCTTCGAGGCTCGGCCCCAACCTCTGCCTCTATTATCCCGAGGATTTAAGGCAAACTTTCATTTATTGGCCCCCGGCCTCCGTTCCTCTATCCCGGCTCCTGAGCTCAGGATACCCCCTCCCCGAGCCTCTGTCCCAGTGTGAGCCCATTTGCATAGAGCAACAATGCATGTTGCCGGGGCAGTGGCCAGTCAGCGGTGGGACAGGCCTTTGCTCTGAAGCGCCGTTTGCTCAGGCAGCGCATGGCTTTAGAAGAATGTGGCCTTCAGGGGGGAAGGAGCGGCACCTGCACGGCGTGGCGGCCGGGCCTCGCCACGCCGCCGAAAAACAGCAGATGTAGCGCAATCTGGACACTGACTGCTCCCCCCCCCCCTCCCCGTTGTCACACAAATGAGCAAAAAGGGCAGGAAACAACATACCAAAGTACACACGGCGATACACTGGTAAGAGCCAGTCATATATCAGCAAATAGCAATAGCTCATGTTACTGTAGCATAAAAGTTCCTTTAACTATCTAGATAGATAGATAGATAGATAGATAGATAGATAGATAGATAGATAGATAGATAGATAGATAGATAGATAGATAGATAGATAGATAGATAGATAGATAGATAGATAGATAGATGGATAGACTTTATTTATCGCGAAGGAAATTTGAGGCATCCAGTAGCAAGACAACCACAACACAACAAACACATATACACACACATATATACACACATATATACACACATATATCACACATATACACACATATATACACACATTTATCACACATATACACACACATATACACATATATCACACATACACAAAAATAAAAATCCCTTTTGGAAACTCTGCTGCCCCCCTTTTCGTTTTGCTTTGTCGTCTGGACACAAACGGAGATGTTGACGTCCGTTTCTCAGCCTTATCGGTCAGGCAGCTTACAGACATTTCAGTAAGAGCTCCTCCCTCTGCCGTCGCTCCGAGATAATCAATCCCTGCTCTTTTCTGAACTTTCAACTTCAGAGTAACAGACAATCTGCTTCCTGTCTGCACCGGCACGCACATGCCCAGTGTGTGTGTCATGTGACGTGTGTTGACGTGTTCATACGGACGGAGATTAGTATGGGCCGTTATTTTTGTCTCAAAATGCTGCTTAAAAATGAAAACCTTGCAGCGTAGCTGCAGCCGCAACACGCAATCTTCACGTTTGAGCTCTTTCGGCACATTTTTATCGACTGTGCGATTGTGACAAAGCATATCGCCATGGCAATAGGGGTGGGGGGGGGGGGATCACCAGACGCCTCCCTATACGATATCATCACGATACTTATGCCACAATATTATTGCGATTTTAAACATATGGCAATATTCTGCAATATATTGCAATTTATAACCTTTTTTCCAACTTCTAATTTTTCCCCAATTTCTAACGACGTCCCCAAAAGGAAACTTTAACATCAGTTTCATCTAAAAAGAAACATTTCTCTGTTTGTTCATATCACTTCAATGTTATCGCTGCAAAATGGGACAAACTGACCAACACATATATAATATATTTATATATAATATATAATAATAGATCCATACTTGGCGCCTGTGTATCAATGCAGTATTGCCACTGAAAATATGGCGATACTATGCTGTATCGATCCCCCCCCCCTCCCCACCCCCCCACCCCTAGGCAACAATAAAGTCCAGTATAACGTCTAAAAGTCTATTAAGTGAAAATCGCAATACAAATCAAATGGGGACACCAGCATATCGTCCCAGCCCTGTTGACCATATGGTCCCCAGTCCTGGTGCATGAGGCCGTTGACTTCGGATGAGTGTTGACAGAGCAGCCAGAAGGGGTGGGGGGGGTGGGGGGGGGATGTAAAGTGGCGGCCCCCAGGGAGCTGAAGCCCCTTCAGGTAAATAAGACCACCCATCCCCACATCCACAACAACAGCAGGCCTTATCTTCAGACGCCTCTTCCCTCCTTTCTGTAGGTTCAGATGGGTGATAAAACCGGGAGAGGTGGGATAAATAAAGAGCAGTGGTGAAATGTAATTAAGTACTTTTACTCCAATACTGTACTTAATTACTATGGTTGAGGTACTTGTACTTTACGTGAGTCTTTAGACTTGAGTGTATGGTTGAGAAAGTGACAAAAACGTTGAAAAAGTGACAAAATCTTTGGGGGAAAGCCACAAAAGGGTCGGAAAAGACGACCGTAACCTTGATAAAAGGTTTTTAATTTTTCATTTTGACTCAGAAAAATGTCAAAAAAGTGACAAATGTAAAATATAAAGCTTCAAAAATTTGGGGAAAAACCGACGAAAATTTCAAAAGGCTCAGAAAAAGTTGACAAACGTGAAAAAGTGATAAAATATTTGGAAGAAAGTCACAAAAGGGTCGAAAAAGACGACTATAACCTTGATAAAAGGTTCTCTTGATAAAAGGGCTAACCCGCGTGTTGCCTTCTCGTCCGACATTTTTGTCACTTTTTCAATGTTGTGTTCCTTTCTTTTAATGTTTT
The DNA here is from genome assembly GCA_013375575.1 of Percina caprodes. NCBI lineage: Eukaryota > Metazoa > Chordata > Actinopteri > Perciformes > Percidae > Percina > Percina caprodes. The sequence continues at coordinate 761,152 of JABXJD010000177.1, read as the reverse complement.
TTCCAAAGTTATTTGAAATTTTTAATGTTGACATTTAGGCTCATTTTTTGTGATAAAAAAAACTGAAAAACGGGTCAAATTTGAATTTGAATTAGAATTTGAAATGTCAAAAAAGTGACAAATGTAAAATATAAGCTTTAAAAATTAGGGGAAAAACCCAGGAAATTTCAAAAGGCTCAGAAAAATGGACAAATGTTGAAAAGGTGACAAAATCATTGGAGGAAAGTCACAAAAGGGTCAAAAAAGACAACTATAACCTTGATAAAAGGTTCTTATCATATCATTTTTAATTTTGACTCATAAAAAACAAAATTTCAAGGCATTTTTGTCACTTTTTCAATGTTGTGTTGCTTTTTTTTAATGTTTTTTTTCCAGTAATTTGATATTTTTAATGTTGATATTTTCAGCGTTCATTTTGAAGGCCGATTTTTGTGATAAAAAAACTGAAAACTTGTCAATTTTGACTGGAGGACAACATGAGGGTTAAAAAAAAGGACATAAACATGGAAAAAAATACATTAAAATAGAGGCTTTTATTGTCATTATACACAAGTGCAGAACCTGTGCAACGAGACTGAAGCAACACCTTTACAGTGTCAACACAAAACATAAAAATATGAAATGTAAGTAGTGCAGAAGAAGAAAAAAAGAGAGGGAGGAATGAGGTGCACAGTTCCTGAGAGCAACTATATACATACATATATATAATCATAAGAAAATAAAGGGTTTGTATACACATTATGGAAATTATATAGTTATTGGTGTATCAAAAGCCCTGAGTATTAAATATATAAAGTGTTAATAATAAATAAATATTTAACTGTAATGGAATTAAATGGTTAAAGGACATAAACATGGGGAAAAAACATTAAAAATGAGTATATACATTAAAAAACAGTAAAAAAAAGAGTATAAATTTTGACCCAGGAGGAGTTCAGCTCTGCGTACGAATCACAAAACAAATTTAGTTAATTATTAATTATTATTATTATTTAAGTTACATTCAGGGACTGCTGAACAATGTGTGTTTTGTCATCTGCATCTCTCAGGTGAAGAGCTACAGGCACGATGGAAGGAAATTAAATTGTGATTTCACAATAAAAGTCTAGAAATATGTAAAACATTTGTAATTTCTTGCATATTCACATAACT
>JABXJD010000177.1:677500-755000 GCA_013375575.1 Percina caprodes | reverse complement strand
TGGAGGATCCCGTAGCCTAATCTCCCCAATCCCCCATCCCCCTGCCCCCCGTCCCCTTTATCCCACTGTTAAAGAATGTTTGAAAGGGTGACACTAAAAACTCAAAAAAGGAGAGAGAGAAACCAAAGGGGGTTGGAGAGGGAGTCGCAACATCTGGGACGATATGTGTGTGTGTGTGTGTGTGTGTGTGTGTGTGTGTGTGTGTGTGTGTGTGTGTGTGTGTGTGTGTGGGTGGGGGGGACACACAAAAAGTGGAAAAAGAAAATACATTTCCTCGACACACACGCAGAACTGGAAGAAGTATTCACATCCTTTACTTCAGTAAAAGTACTACAAATACTCTGTTACAGATAAAAGTACTGCATGGAAAATGTAACTTCAGCAAAAGTGTGAAAGTATCGTCAGGAAAATGTAGTTAGTAGTATTATAAGTCAAAAACTCTCCTCCCGTTGTACACACACACACACATATTTATACACACACACACACACACACACACATATATATATACATGCACACACACACACACACACACATGCACACACACACAAAAAAGTCAAAATTCTCTGATATCAGCGTGTTAAATGTGAATATTGTTCTAGTTTCTTCTCTCCTCTGTGACAGTACATCGAGTATCTTTGAGTTGGGGACAAAACGAGACATCGGAAGACGTCATCGTTGCTTTTTGGGAAACACCGGTCCACATTTTTCACCTTTTGAGGTTGAAACGTCCATTTCCAAAGTGTAAAAGTAGTCTAAAATGTCAGAAAATGGGGAAAAATGTGGATCAATGTTTTCCATAAAAAGCCCTAAACAACGTCTTCAAATGTCTCGTTTTGTCCACAACTCAAAGACATCCAGTCTACTGTCACAGAGGAGAGAAGAAACTAGAAGATATTCACATTTAACCCTCGTGTTGTCTTCCCTTCCGGGACCTTCTCGTGTCCCTCGGGTCAAACTGACCCGGGACTTATTTGGGGTTTTAAAACCAATTCTGAAATAAGATTTTACTTCATAATCTATCAACAAATATTGTCTTTATCTCCATTTCCACCAGCTGAGATAACATCTATGTTCAGGAATGAATCAGTCTCTACTAGAACACTATTAAAGATGGAAGTGGGGTTCGTTTTTATCATCAGGTTATAATTCATGTTAAAAATCACTATGGAAACAACATAAGTGTCATATCCAGAATAATGTTCTGAGTCAGGAATACATGTTTATCTCAGGAAATAAGGTAAGGTGCTGATTTCAGGTAGAAAACATGGAACTTGGACCATTTTTCTTCTTGTAAAAATATGAAATGGGTCAATTTGACCCGAATACCAGACGAGGGTTAAAAAGAACATCGATATAGGAAAATGGGTCAATTTGATCCGAGGGTTAAGGAATCAACGTGGGGAGAAGGCGTCTTTGTGAGTGCGGCCGTGGTGTAAGTGTGTGTTTGTCTCCGTCAGGATGGTGCGCTGCCAAGACTGCGAGACCGCCGGATCCCTGATGACCTTCTTCCTGGTTCTGGGTCTGGCGCTGGGAGCGTCTTTCTCCTTCCTACTGGGACAACTGGTGTAGACGACTGGGCCGAGCAGACAGCGGGAGACCCAGACCGGGGACACCCCAACATGTGACCAAATGTCACTTTTCATCCTGTCAAACACGTTAAGTTAACCCTCATGTTGTCCTCGGGTCAAATTTGACCAATTTTCAGTTTTTTTCATCACAAAAAATGGGCCTTCGAAATAAGCTGCAAATGTCAACATTAGAAATATCAAATAACTTTGGAAAAAACATCAAAAAGTGACAAAAATGTCAGAAAAAGCGATAACTTTTTTTCATGGTTCATTGGAAGACAACACAAGGGTTAAAGCACTTTGTATTAAGACTCTTATTTTGAAAACCAGACGAGGGTTAACACGCTGACATCAGAGAAGATGAACTCTTGTCATTAAAAAAATGACTCAAAACCGATTAATTGATTATCAAAATGGCTGCTGATTGATATATTGAAAATATTGTACATTATTATCGCTTTTCCTCACATTTTTGTCACTTTTTCAATGTTGTGGGTGAGTTTTTTGATATTTTTAGTGTTGACATTTTCAGCGCTTGTGTGAGCATTCATGTCCTGTGTGTTAGTGTGTAAATATGTAAAAGCATACACAGCCTATATCAGACTACTATTGCCCTGATAACCTGTATCATGACCCATTTTACCCTATTTCACTTAACCTCAATGACGTGTCTTTGTGGGGGAGGGTGGGGGGTTGGCACTGGGGGTAAATCATATACCTGTTAATACCTAGATTGACTCTGTATTGGTTTCATTCTATAGATGAGGTATAATATGTATCTGTTATGTTCAAAATCCCATAAATAAATCATTAAAAATAAGGTATGTCATGACATTTTCAGCGCTTATTTCGACGGCCCAGTTTTTGTGACAGAACAAATGAAGTGAAAACAGGTCAGTTAGACCCGAGGACAACATGAGGGTTAATAGTGGGGTTAATAGGGTTAATAGTACCCTTTAATAGTAATAGTAACATCTGATTGCTGACTGCGTAAAGTCTGGAAATCACAATGTGTCATCAGAACCCAACAGTCGTATTTGGTGAACAAAGACCTAAACAAATAAATAAAAATAAATAAAAAATCAACACAACTTGCTGCACATTTTGCTCCCAAAAAAATTAAAAATCAAGACAACTCGCTGCACATTTTGCTCCAAAAAAAAAATATATATATATAAAAAATAAAAAATCAACACAACTTGCTGCACATTTTGCTCCATAAAAAATAAAAAATAAAAATAAAATAAAAAATAAAATAAAAATAAAAAATAAAAATAAAAATAAAATAAAAATAAAAAATAAAAAATAAAAATAAAAAATAAAAAATAAAAATAAAAAATAAAAATAAAAATCAAGACAACTAGCTGCACATTTTGCTCCCAAAAAAATAAAAAAAAATAAAAAATCAAGACAACTTGCTGCACATTTTGCTCTTAAAAAAATAAAAAAATAATAAAAAAGTTAAAAATCAACACAACTAGCTGCACATTTTGCTCCCAAAAAAATAATAAAAAATAAAAAATCAAGACAACTAGCTGCACATTTTGCTCCCCAAAAAATAAAAAAAAATAAAAAATCAAGACAACTTGCTGCACATTTTGCTCCCCCAAAAAAAAAATATATATATAAAAAAATAAAAAATCAAGACAACTTGCTGCACATTTTGCTCTTAAAAAAATAAAAAAATAATAAAAAAATTAAAAATCAACACAACTTGCTGCACATTTTGCTCCCCAAAAAATAAAAAAAAATAAAAAATCAAGACAACTTGCTGCACATTTTGCTCCCCAAAAAAAAAAAAATATATATAAAAAAATAAAAAATCAACACAACTTGCTGCACATTTTGCTCCCCAAAAAATAAAAAAAATAGATAAAATCCTCCCTATGTTTCTGTGTCTTGCTTTCCGGAAGCTGCTCTTCACAGCTAAACGGGCCTCAACCGCGATGAAGTCAATCCTGATGAAAAGGCAAAAAAACAAAACAAAAAAGGGAGATTTAAAAAAAAAAAAAAAAGAGAGTGAAGGTTGATGAAAGCGACGGAGTTGCCGTGTCAGCGCGGCACTCGAGCAACACTCAGATTCTGGAAGGGTATTATGTCTAAAACACTTTATTCCTCCCTTTCCCCCCCGTGGAAGATTATACTAGTTATCCCATCAAAGTTGAGTAAAAAACGCCATTCTTGTGTCTTTAAGCCGTTGCATAGGAGGTCAATAAGACTCACAAGGCTGGGCCGGGTGTAATCTCGCTGAAGTTACATTAATTAAATGGTAAGCTCCTTTAGCAATACGTTCCTAAAAGAACTTGGCTGATAATATACTTAAAGCGTTTGCGGGCTGTTTGTTTCAAAGCCAGCAGACGTTCGGGCATGCGGCTCACGTACGCCGGCTTAAAAAACCTTCCGGTGGAGCCACGACGAGCGGCTGGCAGCGCGAGTGGGATCCAACTTATCAAAGTGAAACATATTTGTCTCGGTATGCTCCATTTACGCGTTAACACTCGGCAGTTTAAGAACCAGGAGGAAATATTTGGAAAACTTTGGGTTTTTTTTGGGGTTCAGTTAGGATCTGCAGAGCTGGAAGAAGAAAGATTTAGTCCAGAGAGAAAGAAAAGTTATTTGAAAGTCTTCGGATCAGTCAGTGTGGACATGAAACGATCACAAACTGGGAGAAAATGTGTGTTAAATGTGAATATTGTTCTAGTTTCTTCTCTCCTCTGTGACAGGAAGCTGAAGATCTTTGAGTTGGGGACAAAACGAGACGTTTGAGGACGTATAGCCACACAAGTATGTTGTCCTCATGTTGTCCTCATGTTGTCCTCATGTTGTCCTCATGTTGCCCTCATGTTGCCCTCATGTTGTCTTCATGTTGTCCTCATGTTGTCCTCTTGTTGTCCTTATGTTGTCTTCATGTTGTCCACATGTTGTCCTCATGTTGCCCTCATGTTGTCCTCATGTTGTCCTCATGTTGTCCTCTTGTTGTCCTCATGTTGTCTTCATGTTGTCCTCATGTTGTCCTCTTGTTGTCCTCATGTTGTCTTCATGTTGTCCTCATGTTGTCCTCATGTTGCCCTCATGTTGTCCTCATGTTGTCCTCATGTTGTCCTCTTGTTGTCCTCATGTTGTCTTCATGTTGTCCTCATGTTGCCCTTATGTTGTCCTCATGTTGTCCTCATGTTGTCCTCATGTTGTCCTCATGTTGCCCTCATGTTGTCCTCATGTTGTCCTCATGTTGTCTTCATGTTGTCCTCATGTTGTCCTCATGTTGCCCTCATGTTGTCGTCATGTTGTCGTCATGTTGTCTTCATGTTGTCCTCATGTTGTCCTCATGTTGACCTCATGTTGTCCTCATGTTGTCTTCATGTTGTCCTCATGTTGTCCTCATGTTGCCCTCATGTTGTCCTCATGTTGCCCTCATGTTGTCCTCATGTTGTCCTCATGTTGTCCTCATGTTGTTTTCATGTTGTCCTCATGTTGTCCTCATGTTGTCCTCATGTTGTTCTCATGGTGTCCTCATGTTGTCCTCATGTTGTCCTCATGTTGTCATCATGTTGTCCCAATGTTGTCCCAATGTTGCCCTCATGTTGCCCTCATGTTGTCCTCATGTTGTCCTCATGTTGCCCTCATGTTGTCCTCATGTTGTCCTCATGTTGTCCTCATGTTGCCCTCATGTTGTCCTCATGTTGCCCTCATGTTGTCCTCATGTTGCCCTCATGTTGTCCTCATGTTGTCCTCATGTTGCCCTCATGTTGCCCTCATGTTGTCCTCATGTTGTCCTCATGTTGTCCTCATGTTGCCCTCATGTTGTCCTCATGTTGTCCCCATGTTGTCTTCATGTTGCCCTCATGTTGTCCTCATTTTGTCCTCATGTTGTCCTCATGTTGCCCTCATGTTGTCCTCATGTTGTCCCCATGTTGTCTTCATGTTGCCCTCATGTTGTCCTCATGTTGTCCTCATGTTGTCCTCATGTTGTCTTTATGTTGTCCTCATGTTGTCCTTATGTTGCCCTCATGTTGTCCTCATGTTGTCCCCATGTTGTCTTCATGTTGCCCTCATGTTGCCCTCATGTTGTCCTCATGTTGTCCCCATGTTGTCCTCATGTTGTCCTCATGTTGTCCCCATGTTGCCCTCATGTTGTCCTCATGTTGTCCTCATGTTGTCCTCATGTTGCCCTCATGTTGTCCTCATGTTGCCCTCATGTTGTCCTCATGTTGCCCTCATGTTGTCCTCATGTTGTCCTCATGTTGCCCTCATGTTGCCCTCATGTTGTCCTCATGTTGTCCTCATGTTGTCCTCATGTTGACCTCATGTTGTCCTCATGTTGTCCCCATGTTGTCTTCATGTTGCCCTCATGTTGTCCTCATGTTGTCCTCATGTTGTCCTCATGTTGCCCTCATGTTGTCCTCATGTTGTCCCCATGTTGTCTTCATGTTGCCCTCATGTTGTCCTCATGTTGTCCTCATGTTGTCCTCATGTTGTCTTTATGTTGTCCTCATGTTGTCCTTATGTTGCCCTCATGTTGTCCTCATGTTGTCCCCATGTTGTCTTCATGTTGCCCTCATGTTGCCCTCATGTTGTCCTCATGTTGTCCCCATGTTGTCCTCATGTTGTCCTCATGTTGTCCCCATGTTGCCCTCATGTTGCCCTCATGTTGTCCTCATGTTGTCCCCATGTTGCCCTCATGTTGTCCTCATGTTGTCCTCATGTTGTCCTCATGTTGTCCCCATGTTGTCCTCATGTTGTCCTCATGTTGTCCTATATCAATGTTCTTTTTAATTCCCCAAAATAACATGATTGATTCCACACAACGCTCTTTGCCAAGTACAAATCTCTACTTTCATTAATTTTGGGGCGTCTTATTCAATTTTATAGTGTTTTTGAAATAGTATTGAGAGTAAAAGTTGACATATTCCAGTCTGTGATTATCATCAACATCCATTCCTTTAATTTTAGTCTCAATAATTCCTAATTTCTGCTTTTCTAACTCAAACATTAGGTATAATTTCCTAAAATGAAGTTTATTGACCATAAATTCCAAAAATAAACTAAAAGTTAATAAGTTAGTGTTACGTAGTGCTAAAAACGTCAAAAAAAGTGACAAACATTGAAAAAAAAGTGACAAAAGTGTTGAATAAAGGGACAAAAATGTGAGAAAATGTTAAAAACATTGATAAAAAGTGTTAAAGCAAAAGTATTGATTTTTTTGGGCCGACAACACGAGGGTTAAACGTAGTCCAAAATGTCAGAAAATGGGGGAAAATGTGGATCAGTTTTCCCAAAAAGCCCAAAACGACGTCCTTAAATGTCTCGTTTTGTCCTCAAATGTCTCGTTTTGTCCTCAAATGTCTCGTTTTGAAAAAACATTATTATTCAACATTATTATCACTTTTTCTGACATTTTTGTTACTATTTCAATGTTGTGGGTGCTATTTTGATGTTTTTTCCTAAGTTTTTTTATATTTTTAATGTGTAATTAACTGAAAACAGGTCAAATTTGACCCAAGGACAACATGAGGGTTAACACGTTGACATCAGAGAAGTTGAACATATGAAGACTTAACTATTAACTGATGTTCTCCTGAATCAAATCAGCTGTTATCCTAATAAATGTATATTTTATCACAACTGTCGCATATCTGCAGCTAGTCTCTCCTGATTGAAATGTGTCTCAGTGTGAATCCTCTCAGGAAGACCTCACTCTTAATCAACGCTCTACCTAACCCCAATCAGCTGTTGGAGGCGGTCCCCTTCCTGCCAAACCAATCAGATTCGTACACAAATGGCAAGGGCCAATCACAGAGTCACAGCCCACTGCTTTAAATCTGTTTCTACCTTTGTTATCAGCTGTCGTTGCAGGTAAAAAGTGCAACCCTCCCCCTCCGGTCATCTAATGTTCGAAAATGGACTAAAATATAATTATAAAAACGTCTAAAAAAAGCGAAATTTTTTTTTTTAAATTGACTAAAACACAATTTAAAAAACGTCAAAAAACGATTAAAAAAAGTTAAAAATCTGACTAAAATACAATTTAAAAAAACATCAAAAAAGGATGAAGATTTTTTTTTTTAATTGACTAAAACAAAATTACAAAAATGTCAAAAAAGCGACAAAAAATTGTAAAAAAAATTGTCTAAACATAATTTAAAAAATCTCAAATAACGTCATCTTCAATCGCCGTTTAGCTGCTGTTCTGCGTTCTACGCACGCCGAAGGACGCTTCTGATGCTGACAGCCACTGGCTGTGTTTCCATCCACACGTTTTTACCCAAATTGCGTCATATCGAATGAAAAATGCCTTCTGGAAACAGTAAAATAAGATGGAATTTCATGACTATCGACTGAAAGTAAATATCATATAAATTAGGTGTATTGACCATGAATTAGAAAGCGTTTCAAGAAGTGTCAAAAACATTTAAAAAAAAGAGCAAAACTTGCTGGAAAAAGCATCAAAAATGTAATTTCACTTTTAAACTGGATGGACAACAAAATCCTGGTTGACGGGAAGACGACAACACACTGAAAAAAATGACCATAAAATTGGAAAAAGTGACCAAAAAAAGTGACAAAAAATCAAAAACATCGCCAAAGGTGACAATAATTTTCTCCAAAAAAGCGACAAAAAATGGGGAAAAAGTGACAAAAAATGTTAGAAAATCAACAAAATTGTGGAGAAAATGTTGACATTTCGACCCAGAAAAATACAAAGTTGCATGATTGACGGGAAGATGACACAAGGGTTAAACACTGAAAAAAAGACCATAAAATTGGAAAAAGTGACCAAAAAATGACAAAAAAAACATCAAAAACATCGCCGAAGGTGACAATTATTTTCTCAAAAAAAGCGACAAAAAATGGGGGAAAAGTGACTAAAAAATTAATAAAATCAACAAAAACGTTGAGAAAATGTTGAAATTTCAACCCAGAAAAAGTTGCATGATTGACGGGAAGATGACACAAGGGTTAAACACTGAAAAAAAGACCATAAAATTGGAAAAAGTGACCAAAAAATGACAAAAGAAATGACAAAAAAAGTGACAAAAAAAGTGACAAAAAACATCAAAAACATCGCCAAAGGTGACAATTATTTTCTCCAAAAAAAGTGGAAAAAAAATGGGGAAAAAGTGACCCAAAAATGGGAAAAAGTGACAAAAAAATGTAATAAAATCAAGAAAAATGTCGAGAAAATGTTGACATTTCGACCCAGAAAAACACAAAGTTGCATGATTCACGGGAAGATGACACAAGGGTTAAACACTGAAAAAAAGACCATAAAATTGGAAAACGTGACAAAAAAAGTGACAAAAAAAGTGACAAAAAAAGTGACAAAAAAAGTGACAAAAAAAGTGACAAAAACATCACCGAAGATGACAATTATTTTCTCCAAAAAAGCGACAAAAAATTGGGAAAAGTGACAAAAAATATAATAAAATCAAGAAAAACGTGGAGAAAATGTTGACAAACACAAAGTTGCATGATTGACGGGAAGACGACACAATACGTTAATATAACCGTTTTTTGCTCGACTGTTCGGCCGCTCCGCGGTGACTATAACTGGGTTATTAATGAAGTAATTAAGGACATGTGTTTGGGGAATTCTCTCACTATCAATTAGCCATTTGAACTAACTACCCGTTACTAATTAACACAAGTGAGACAATTACGCAAAGTGGGGAACAATTAGTCAGAAATCCTCCTATGTGCTCTGTTTCGTACATATTAGTAGTAGTAGTTTTATTTTTTACATGTAAAAAACACAATTATATATATATATATATATATATATATATATATATATATATATATATATATATATATATATTTATAAATACATGAATAACAGATAAATAAGGTCATGTACTTCTCAGCACAATCTTCCAAAATTATTGTAATAATTTAAAAAAAGTAATTTCAAAATAATTCAAATTATAGACACACGCATACACACAGACACACACGCATACACACAGACACATGCATAAATATAGACACACATGCATACACATAGACACACACATACACATAGACACATGCATAAATATAGACACACATGCATACACATAGACACACACATACACATAGACACATGCATAAATATAGACACACACATAAATATAGACACACACATACACATAGACACATGCTGCATGCATACACATACACACATGCTGCATGCATACACATAGACACATGCTGCATGCATACACATACACACATGCATAAATATAGACACACACATACACATAGACACACACATACACATAGACACATGCTGCATGCATACACATAGACGCATGCTGCATGCATACACATACACACATGCTGCATGCATACACAGACACATGCTGCATGCATACACATACACACATGCTGCATGCATACACATACACACATGCTGCATGCATACACAGACACACATGCTGCATGCATACACATACACACATGCTGCATGCATACACAGACACACATGCTGCATGCATACACATAGACACACATGCTGCATGCATACACATAGACACATGCTGCATGCATACACATACACACATGCTGCATGCATACACATACACACATGCTGCATGCATACACATACACACATGCTGCATGCATACACAGACACACATGCTGCATGCATACACATAGACACATGCTGCATGCATACACATAGACACATGCTGCATGCATACACATACACACATGCTGCATGCATACACAGACACACATGCTGCATGCATACACATAGACACATGCTGCATGCATACACATAGACGCATGCTGCACGCATACACATACACACATGCTGCATGCATACACAGACACACATGCTGCATGCATACACATAGACGCATGCTGCATGCATACACATACACACATGCTGCATGCATACACATACACACATGCTGCATGCATACACATAGACACATGCTGCATGCATACACATAGACACATGCTGCATGCATACACATACACACATGCTGCATGCATACACATACACACATGCTGCATGCATACACATACACACATGCTGCATGCATACACATACACACATGCTGCATGCATACACATACACACATGCATATACATATGCATACATGCAACATTATGAGATATGATTTAATTCTGCAGTGGTACTGAACATTCAGGAGAGAAGAACTTGATATTTTTTTAGCAAGAGAAGAAGTTTGTGGCACCAGAAATACCCCCAACCCCCAGCCCCTCACCCCTCCCCGCTGCCCTGCAGCCCCCCCGCCGTCCATCAAATATCAACCCTCACAAATCAATTTTACACATGATCGCAAACCCCCGCGTCCTCCCGCCCCACAGCCCCTCCCCTCCAATTAAGCCTTCACATTAGCATATATATGATATCAGTGGTAAACATCACTCGGCTGGTAATTCACAAACGCTCGTGGATAATGGGAGGGTTGAACACATATTAACCCCTGAGGCCCGCAGCACAGAGGCAGGCTGGGAACCCCCCACCTTTTCCCCCGAGAGCAGTGAGAGAGGTGGAGACGGCGAGAAAACCCCCCCGCCCCGCTTTGATGGCTGTTGATGGAGGATGTGTAATGATGTCACTCTGATAAACTGTGTTAAGTGTGTTAAGTGTGTGTGTGTGTGTGTGTGTGTGTGTGTGTGTGTGTGTGTGTGTGTGTGTGTGTGTGTGTGTGTGTGTGTGTGTGTGTGTGTGAGAGTGTGTGGGTGTATGTGTGTGTGTGTGTGTGTGTGTGTGTGTGTGTGGGAGTGTGTGTGTGTGGGAGTGTGTGTGTGTGTGTGTGTGTGTGTGTGTGTGTGTGTGTGTGTGTGTGAGAGAGAGTGTAAAAAAAGATGGCCGCCTATATATAGGCATATATAGGCAGGCTGGGGGGGGAACTCATATTAATGTTAAAAAAAACCTCATAAAGAGACATTTTCATCCCATGGGACCTTTAACCTTCGTGTTGTCTTCCCGTCAAAATTGAAAATCCACACCTTTGTTGTCGCTTTTTTAAAAACTTTTTCTTATGTTTTTGTCCCTTTTTTCAACACTTTTGACGCTTTTTTCAATGTTTTTTTTCTTATCACTAACTTATTAACTTTAGTTTTAGTTATTTTTGGAATTTATGGTCAATAAAGTTCATTTATAGGAAATTATACCTAATGTTTGAGTTAGAAAAGCAGAAATTAGGAATTATTGAGACTAAAATTAAAGGAATGGATGTTGATGATAATCACAGACTGGAATATGTCAACTTTTACTCTCAATACTATTTCAAAAACACTTCAATTTGGTTTCAAATGCTATAAAATTGAATAAGACGCCCCAAAATTAATGAAAGTAGAGATTTGTACTTGGCAAAGAGCGTTGTGTGGAATCAATCATGTTATTTTGGGGAATTAAAAAGAACATTGATATAGGACAACATGAGGACAACATGGGGACAACATGAGGACAACATGAGGACAACATGAGGACAACATGAGGGCAATATGAAGACAACATGAGGGCAACATGAGGACAACATGAGGACAACATGAGGACAACATGAGGACAACATGAGGGCAACATGAGGACAACATGAGGACAACATGAGGGCAACATGAGGACAACATGAGGACAACATGAGGGCAATATGAAGACAACATGAGGGCAACATGAGGACAACATGAGGACAACATGAGGACAACATGAAGACAACATGAGGGCAACATGAGGACAACATGAGGACAACATGAGGACAACATGAGGGCAACATGAGGGCAATATGAAGACAACATGAGGGCAACATGAGGACAACATGAGGACAACATGAGGACAACATGAGGACAACATGAGGGCAACATGAGGACAACATGAGGACAACATGAGGGCAACATGAGGACAATATGAGCACAACATGGGGACAACATGGGGACAACATGAGGACAACATGGGGACAACATGAAGACAACATGAGGACAACATGAAGACAACATGAGGACAACATGAGGGCAACATGAGGACAACATGAAGGCAACATTGGGACAACATGAAGACAACATGAGGGCAACATTGGGACAACATGAAGACAACATGAGGACAACATGAGGACAACATGAGGGCAACATAAGGACAACATGAGGACAACCTGAGGGCAACATGAGGACAACATGAGGACAACATGAGGGCAACATGAGGACAACATGAGGGCAACATGAGGACAACATGAGGACAACATGAGGGCAACATGAGGACAACATGAGGACAACATGAGGACAACATGGGGACAACATGAGGACGACTTAAGGACAACATGAGGGCAACATGAAGACAACATAAAGACAACATGAGGACAACATGAGGACAACATGAGGGCAACATGAGGACAACATGAGGACAACATGAGGGCAACATGAGGACAACATGAGGACAACATGAGGACAACATGAGGGCAACATGAGGACAATATGAGCACAACATGGGGACAACATGGGGACAACATGAGGACAACATGGGGACAACATGAAGACAACATGAGGACAACATGAAGACAACATGAGGACAACATGAGGGCAACATGAGGACAACATGAAGGCAACATTGGGACAACATGAAGACAACATGAGGGCAACATTGGGACAACATGAAGACAACATGAGGACAACATGAGGACAACATGAGGGCAACATAAGGACAACATGAGGACAACCTGAGGGCAACATGAGGACAACATGAGGGCAACATGAGGACAACATGAGGGCAACATGAGGACAACATGAGGACAACATGAGGGCAACATGAGGACAACATGAGGACAACATGAGGACAACATGGGGACAACATGAGGACGACTTAAGGACAACATGAGGGCAACATGAAGACAACATAAAGACAACATGAGGACAACATGAGGGCAACATGAGGGCAACATGAGGACAACATGAAGACAACATGAGGGTTAACCGAGGTTAGAACGCCAACATAAAGAAGAGGACGGGGACGTCGGGACAGAACAGTTTTAAATACGTGATTAACATTGTGAATTGAAACTAAACTACTTGGTAAGTTTTTGTATTTCCAGCTTACAGTTTGTCTTTGATGCTATCAAGCTGCTAATTAGCAACTAGGAGGTGAAATGTGTCTTCACAATACGCTAACGAGGAAACACCGGCGCGTGACCTCCTCCCATTGTCCAACGGTGACTTTAACATGGCGGACGCTCCTCGTTAACTCCCCATCAGTCTCCATCATCGCTCATGCGTTTCCAAGCTGTCTCTTCACAGCTTCTCTCACTCCGCAATGCAACAAGAGAGGGAAGAAAGGATTCCACTTGGTTTCATGTTGTCCTCATGTTGCCCTCATGTTGTCTTCATGTTGTCTTCATGTTGTCTTCATGTTGCCCTCATGTTGTCTTCATGTTGTCTTTATGTTGTCTTCATGTTGTCTTTATGTTGTCTTCATGTTGTCCTCATGTTGTGTTCATGTTGTCTTTATGTTGTCTTCATGTTGTCCTCATGTTGTCTTCATGTTGTCTTCATGTTGTCTTCATGTTGTCTTTATGTTGCCCTCATGTTGTCCTCATGTTGTCTTCATGTTGTCTTCATGTTGTCTTCATGTTGTCTTTATGTTGCCCTCATGTTGTCTTCATGTTGTCTTTATGTTGCCCTCATGTTGTCTTCATGTTGCCCTCATGTTGTCTTCATGTTGTCTTCATGTTGTCCTCATGTTGCCCTCATGTTGCCCTCATGTTGTCTTCATGTTGTCTTCATGTTGTCCTCATGTTGCCCTCATGTTGCCCTCATGTTGCCCTCAAGTTGTCCCCATGTTGCCCTCATGTTGTCTTCATGTTGTCTTCATGTTGTCCTCATGTCGCCCTCATGTTGCCCTCAAGTTTTCCCCATGTTGCCCTCATGTTGTCCTCATGTCGCCCTCATGTTGCCCTCAAGTTGTCTTCATGTTGCCCTCATGTTGTCCTCATGTTGTCCTCATGTTGCCCTCATGTTGTCTTCATGTTGGCTTCATGTTGTCCTCATGTTGTCCTCATGTTGTCCCCATGTTGCCCTCATGTTGTCTTCATGTTGCCCTCATGTTGTCCTCATGTTGTCCTCATGTTGCCCTCATGTTGTCTTCATGTTGGCTTCATGTTGTCCTCATGTTGTCCTCATGTTGTCCTCATGTTGCCCTCATGTTGTCTTCATGTTGGCTTCATGTTGTCTTCATGTTGTCCTCATGTTGCCCTCATGTTGCCCTCATGTTGTCTTCATGTTGGCTTCATGTTGTCCTCATGTTGTCCTCATGTTGTCCTCATGTTGCCCTCATATTGTCTTCATGTTGGCTTCATGTTGTCTTCATGTTGTCCTCATGTTGCCCTCATGTTGCCCTCATGTTGCCCTCATGTTGTCTTCATGTTGTCAAAAAACAACATAATCATCTTTAGGAAAATTATAGTTCATACAATAAATAAAATAAATTAAAACTGAAGAGACTTATTACATCAAATTTGGATGGATACTAATATATATATATACATATATATATATATATATATACAGTGGTTGTGATGGTTTGGATTTTTTTTCACCTTTAATAATAAACACCTTCATTTACAAATTGCATTTTGTGTTTACTTGTGTTGTCCTTGACTATTGTTTAAATTGGTTTGATGTTCCGAAACACTTAAGTGTGACAAACATGCAAAGGAACAGGAAATGAGGAAGGGGGCAAACACTTTTTCACACCACTGTATATATACATATATATATATATATATAGTATATACCTACCTATCTAATGTTCATCATACTGAAGAGCACTGATCCCTGCAGGGATTTCATTGGCAACCTATTTGAATTCATACAGTAATTAAAAACCTTAAGAGTGTAATAAATAAGAGCTTAAAATGGGATGTTTGATCTAAAATTGTACTTAAATATATTAACTTTGTTCTTTATTACAAACAAAAAATTTTATGTTGACGTCAAATGACCAGAGATCAGCGAAGGCCACACCTGTTGCATTGTGGTCCTGGTGATCCATTGGTGTGAGTGGTGTGTACAGGTTACTAATAGTAGTGTAAAAAAAAATGAAAATAGTTTCAAAAGGCGTCAAAAAAGCGTCTAAAAAGTGTTGAATGTCAGTTTTAAGCCGGGAGGACAACACAAGGGTTTTTTCTTTGTTGCTTTTTTCAATGTTTTTGTCGCTTTTTTTTAGACGTTTGTGACATACGTTCATCACACTGACGAGATCTGGTCCCTGCAGGCTGCAGATCCACGTGGGTCCTTCATACTCCGCCCGGCTCCTGGGACTTAAAACAAACAGCTTTTGTTTGAGTGGCCTCTGACACTCGAGTGTTTGTGCGATGGTTTTATCTTATGTTGCGCAGAGCGAGCGCCACTGAAGGTGCGGTCTATATTATGGTTTTAGATTAAAGATTAAAGCCCAGTTAAAGCCTGTGAACAGGCCTAATCCTGCTCTTCAGTGCAGTGCAGCTCAGCGCCGGGCACCCGGAGGCACCGAGCCACGATCAGGTCACTCCCTAACCCCCCCCCCAATGTCACGACAGAAGCCTGTTGCAGTGCAAATGCATTTACCTGAAGCTTTAACCCACATATAGAATACAAAATATGTATATATGTTGATTTGTGATCCCCTCTGATGTCCACTGTCATGGTAAAACCAGCGTGTAAGGGTTTGGAAAACAACGTTATGTGAACGGGTCTCAAATAATACATTGACTATTTTATAGATTAGACAAAAAATAGGGAGAAGGGTCCCAAAAAGCCCAAGATGACGTCCTCAAATGTCTTGTTTTGTCCACAACTCAAAGACATTCAGTGTGCTGTCTCAGAGAGAAGAGACCAGAACGATATTCACGTTTAACGAGCTGACATCAGAGAAGTTTTTCATTAAAAAGTGACTCAAACCGATGAATCGATGAATCTTTGCAACTCTACTGGGGACGCAAATCCCATTGGGGGTTCCCATCCAAGGGTAACATGTGAGGGGACAGTCCGCAGGCGGATCCGAAAAGCGGTTTAACCCTATCTTTATTCTGCTTAACAATACCAGCAGAGAGAACTAATTAGGTACATTTCACCCATTTCCATGTTAATGCTTTGTTTGTTGCCATTGTTGAGGGGAGACAATGAGCAGAGATGCTAATGAAGGAGTCCCAATAACAGAGTCCTAATGGAAGTCCATTCACAGTTGTTAGCCCAGAGGCCGCCACGACCCCCCCCCCCACCTCGTCCTCAGGGATAGAGGTATTCTCAGGCTGGAGAAAAGGCAGGTTAGCACATGAAGACTCAAAGAGAGAAAGCCCAGTGTCAGGCTCACAGCAGATGTAGCTTCTGTGATCAAATAGGACTGACTGGGCATTTCTGTGCATCTGTGTGTGTGTGTGTGTGTGTGTGTGTGTGTGTGTGTGTGTGTGTGTGTGTGTGTGTGTGTCTGTGTGTGTGTGTGCGTCCTTGTAAAGCTTGATTTAGCCATTGAGATTACAAAAAATGAATTTGCGCAGGGGCGGAGCAGTAAAGAGAGAGGAAATGGCAGACTGACTGAGGGAGGGGTCAGACACAAGAAAACATAGGAGCTCTGGGGGCTCTATAAAGAAACCTGTAGGGGGAGCTCTGTAGAGAAACCTGTAGGGGGCTCTGTAGAGAAACCTGTAGGGGGAGCTCTGTAGAGAAACCTGTAGGGGGCTCTGTAGAGAAACCTGTAGGGGAGCTATATAGAGAAACCTGTAGGGGGGGCTCTATAGAGAAACCTGTAGGGGGGGGCTCTACAGAGAAACCTGTAGGGGGCTCTATAGAGAAACCTGTAGGGGGAGCTCTATAGAGAAACCTGTAGGGGAGCTCTATAGAGAAACCTGTAGGGGAGCTCTATTGAGAAACCTGTAGGGGGGCTCTATAGAGAAACCTGTAGGGGGCTCTATAGAGAAACCTGTAGGGGGGGGCTCTATAGAGAAACCTGTAGGGGGAGCTCTGTAGAGAAACCTGTAGGGGGGCTCTATAGAGAAACCTGTAGGGGGGGGGCTCTGTAGAGAAACCTGTAGGGGGGGGGCTCTGTAGAGAAACCTGTAGGGGGCTCTGTAGAGAAACCTGTAGGGGGCTCTGTAGAGAAACCTGTAGGGGAGCTCTGTAGAGAAACCTGTAGGGGAGCTCTATAGAGAAACCTGTAGGGGGGGCTCTATAGAGAAACCTGTAGGGGGAGCTCTGTAGAGAAACCTGTAGGGGGGCTCTATAGAGAAACCTGTAGGGGGGGGGCTCTGTAGAGAAACCTGTAGGGGGCTCTGTAGAGAAACCTGTAGGGGGCTCTGTAGAGAAACCTGTAGGGGGGCTCTGTAGAGAAACCTGTAGGGGAGCTCTGTAGAGAAACCTGTAGGGGGCTCTATAGAGAAACCTGTAGGGGGCTCTGTAGAGAAACCTGTAGGGGGCTCTGTAGAGAAACCTGTAGGGGGCTCTGTAGAGAAACCTGTAGGGGGCTCTGTAGAGAAACCTGTAGGGGGGCTCTGTAGAGAAACCTGTAGGGGGAGCTCTGTAGAGAAACCTGTAGGGGGGCTCTATAGAGAAACCTGTAGGGGGCTCTGTAGAGAAACCTGTAGGGGGGGGGCTCTGTAGAGAAACCTGTAGGGGGGGGCTCTGTAGAGAAACCTGTAGGGGGGCTCTGTAGAGAAACCTGTAGGGGGAGCTCTGTAGAGAAACCTGTAGGGGGGCTCTATAGAGAAACCTGTAGGGGGGGGGCTCTGTAGAGAAACCTGTAGGGGGGGGGGCTCTGTAGAGAAACCTGTAGGGGGGGGCTCTATGGAGAAACCTGCCAGCAAACAGAAGAAATGGCTAAAACTGCATAGCGCCACTTCAACAAACATACTTCTTTTAACCCAAACTATGTTCTTTTCTTTTCCAACATAACCAAGTAGTTTTGTTTGGTTCACAATGTTAAATGAAGGTTTCATAGTTTGACGGGTCCAGCAGGGTCCCAGGGACTTAAAAAGTGAAGCCCAGTGGGAATGAGAAGGGGGGCGGGATTTGACACAAAGTTGTAGGCATGACCCGTGAAATGTCTTTAAAAAGAAGCATGCTAAATATACGCCCTCCCACTAGATCCCGTTGTCCGGACTTCTATAAAATCAAAACCCCGGAGAGCCCGTCCATCCTTTTAAATGTTAAAAAGGTAGTTTTACACTTTCAGCTCTTATTTTGGAGTGTTATATTGCCACTTATTAAGCCCCTTGAGTGTTTTTTGGCAATTGTCCATCACATTTTTTTGTGAAACATATAACACTGTTTTAATGTTTTTGTTGTAAAAATTGTTGTTTGAGTGTTTGTTGGTTTTTAGTCTGTCAGGCATCGAGGTGTCAGCCTTGTTAAAAGAGGCAGAGGCTGCAGAGCTAATAAGGTGCTAATCCCGAGCGCACACACACACACACACACACACACACACACACACACACACACACCCTCCTCCACCCTACAAAGGCTGAACACACAGGGCGAGCTGCAGAGAGACACACACATAACGTGGCTTATCTCCGCTCTCCAGACAGCTGCCCCAGATCAGTCGACGCACTGCGCGATCGATGCATCTGATAAGCAATTAAGACAGAAATAAACTGTACGCGTTATCGGGGAACTCGGTACATGGCCTAATTATGATGCGACGTGTGTGTGAGAAGATGATACGGTGGGACTGGAGTGGCAGGAGAGGGAGGGAGGGGGTTCATGTTAAAGCTGAGCAGGGACAGTTTGTATCCTGGTGGCCCCAAAATGGCAGCGAGAGGGAGCAGTTTAAAAACACAATACCCAGAATTCCTGAGGGGTGACGTCAGGTAAACTGCACACAGTATGTTTGCAGGTCTTGACTAGTCTCTCTTGATGTTTTACACCAAAGGAAAATGTGAGAACAAAGCAAGCAGCATTGTTGAAGCTATTTTAGCATTAGCATTATTTTTTCTTTCTCTTTTGTGCAGGTCATGTGTTGAAGACGCCGTCATATAGCTTACTAATGTACTGTAAATTAATAAAAATGTATACAAAAATGTGATGTCCGACACTTTTTATGAAGAAGCCTTAAGTTTTCAAAAAGCATTCGACACACGAGCCGCTATGTTCTGCTTCATGTACCCACATAGCGTGTTGACCATGATCTAGTCCCATTAAATGAATTTAAGGCCATGTTAAAATGCCATGTACAGTAATTCAAAAATGCAACTGCCCCATGTGACCTGTCCCTTTCCTCTATGTGTGATTTTGTCTATGCTGTATTTCTATTTAAATTGTAAGTGGTGTGCAGTCTTGGCCAGGTCTCCCTCGGAAAAGAGATTTCAATCTCAAGGGACTTCCTGGTTAAATAAAGGATAAATAAAATAAATAAAAGTGACACGACGTGACATCAGAAGGAGCTACTAAAGGAAAATAGGCTTGGCCTTCGTGCTGAAGATGAAACTATTATACATTTATTCTGGGAGTGTCGGTTCTCTGTGGAGTTCTGGAAAAAAATGGAAAATTACTTAAATAGTCAGAATTTCAAAATCAAATTAGAAGCAAAAGATGTTATTATTGAATATGATCACAAAAACAAAAAAGTACATAGTACTGTCAATTTATTAATTTTGCAAGGAAAATTTCATATCCATAAGGCAAAATTTTCTAAATCGCTACCAGCCTTTACTCATTTCAGGAATGAATTCAGAAACTTTTATGAGTCGATCCAAATCATTAATAATAAGAAAACTATATATACAATGGGTCTACTGAAAGATTTTAAGGAATTATAATTATATAGCCTCAGCCTATCTCATCTTGTCTCTGTATTGTTTTTATTTTATTTTTATTTTTTTATTTTTTTCCTACTTCCTTTGAATTTTGTATTATGTCATTATAATATTCAATGGATATATGGTCACTTTTTATTTAGTTTATTATTCATTTTCTTCTCTGGATGCCAAAATGTTCAATAATTTGTTTAACATGTATGTACAATTTAAAACTGTTAATAAAAAATAAATAATTAATAAAAACAACAGGCCCGGCCTACGTGTGGGAGTTCAGAGGGCAAATGCGTGGCTATGCCTTTTTGCTAATATTTTGATTTAATTTCCAGTACAATTGACCAAATCTACACACAACACAACTTCTGCAAGTTCTGCACTACAAATTTCACCAAGATTGAAAAAGCAAAAATATGTGTCGCACAGATGAACGCTACATCACACCATGAGCTCTCAATTCACAACGAGAGGATTTGTTGGCAGCTCAAGAATTATGTGTTATGAACTGTTATGGTTTTGGGTTATTTATCCTGTTTTTCTTTCCTTCTACTTGTTCCCTCGTTGGTCTTGTGTTTGGTCAAATGTTCCCCTGAGTGTCTGAATGTTCTGTTTCCTGTTTTATTTTGAAGTCTGGTTTTTGTCTCGTCCTGTCTTTAGTTGTACTTCCTGTGTTGTCCCTCTCTTGTGATTTCCTGATGTTTTCCCCCTGCTTCCCTGCCCTGTTGCCACCTGCCTCTCGTTACCTCGTTACCTCGTTACCTAGTTACCTCGTGTATTTAACGTCTGTGCTTCCCTTGTCTCTTGTCAGATTGTTTGTCTGCCTGTCTGTCCCTCGTCCTGCTGCGTGGTCCCGTTCCCGTGGCCTGTATTCCCTGTGAGTTATCCCTGTCCTTGCATCCTGTCTTTTTCTTGCCTTTTTGCAAGTGAGGTGATCGCTATATAGCATTAAAATGGCACCAAAGGAGCTACGCTTCATGGACGGATACATAAAGTTTCTAA
Source organism: Percina caprodes (assembly GCA_013375575.1). Lineage (NCBI taxonomy): Eukaryota > Metazoa > Chordata > Actinopteri > Perciformes > Percidae > Percina > Percina caprodes. The sequence goes on along the minus strand of JABXJD010000177.1, from coordinate 733,711 downwards.
CAGTTAGCAAGCTATCATAAACCGTTAATTACCGTTAATGTTAGGGCCTTTAAAACTATCACTTCCAAGGATGGATCGGTCCTAAATGGAATAGATAAGAAGGTGGATCCAAAACCAGTTCAGTGATTAAAGACAGATTCTTAATTAACATCCATCTTAACGGTTTACAACCTGGGAAACGTCGCCATAGTAACGCTATCAGCACCTAATTCCACCTTTCTCATTGTAGCTGGAGGCGACTGTTGGGTCTCGTGCAAAATCACATTTGATCCCACAGCTTATTTGCTATTTGCTTGTAATTCCAATATTCTTTGGAGTTATACTGGAATATTACAGATTACATTGTTATGGAAACTAAAAGTATATTAATGTCCTATTTATAATACTGATCATGTTTAAAGAGAGTTCCACACGATGCAAATAATGTCATGCTTCATTTAACTGGACTTTTATTTTGAAGGAATTATTATTATTATTATAAGTTATATTATTTTGGAGAAGATTAAGATTTATAGAAGGGTTAGAATGTGTGACATCACACGTCCTTTGATGACATTGATGTAGAAGGTTCAGTGTGATGTCACAAGCCTATGACATCACACGTCCTTTGATGACGTTCTGTGGCTTTGAACACAGACCCTGTATCTTAGTGACAGATGCCCCCTTTCACTTGAACCCTGTACTCCATTAAGAGACACATCTTTATAGTCACAGAGCTCAAAACTCAAAACACTTCTCTAACCTGTAATACTAGCAGTACTACTACGAAATACTCCAGTATCGCAAGAAATATTGTTAAAATATCTTCAAACATATTTTTTTGTGGCTATCATGGCAACCAACGCACGGCTCGAGGACCTGAGAAGGACCCTTCTGGAGGTCCAAAACCAAAAGGAGGAGCTGGTCTCAGTGAATGCTGGCCTGGTGGAGGAGTCAGAAAGATCCATGAGGAAAACCTGAAGAAGGACCAGAAACTCAAAGATGAAGAGATCTGCCTTCTCAAGGAAAGGTTGGCGCAAGACAAAACCTCACGGAGTCAGTCAGATGCCGCTGGAGCTCAGAGGTCAACGGGTTCAATGGATCCAATAAAGACGAGGACCAGAGCAGGAGACAGGCCTGGCAGGACGAGGTCAACGGCCTCAAACTGAAAATTAAGGATCTCACGACGTTTGTGGCCAAGCTAAAAAATAAAGAGAGCAAGATCCTCCAGAGCGAGGCCAAGTGGAAACGAAAAGTGTCGGCTCTGGAAGATCAGGTGAGGCGCGAGAGGGCTGCCAAGGAGGAGATCTCCGAGATAGAGGAGGAGCTGGAAAGGATGAGCAGAGAGAATGAGGCCGAGTGGGACAGCAAGATGGCTCAAATGGAGGAAGAGATGAAGATCCTCCAACAGCAGAACACCGAGCTCCGCCTCAGTCTGACGGAGCTGCAGAAGAAGAACAGAGAGACGGAGGACGAGTGCCTGGTGGAGGAGAAGGAGAAAATCCTCAAGGCTCTACAGTCAGAAAGATCCATGAGGAAAACCTGGAGAAGGACCAGAAACTCAAGGATGAAGAGATCCGCCTTCTCAAGGAAAGGTTGACGCAAGACAAAAACCTCACGGAGTCAGTCAGACGCCACTGGAGCTCAGAGGTCAACGGGTTCAATGGATCCAATAAAGAGGAGGACAAGAGCAGGAGACAGGCCTGGGAGGACGAGGTCAACGGCCTCAAATTGAGAATTAAGGATCTGTTGATGAAAAATGAGTATCTGATGATGAAAAACAAGGACTTGATGATGAAAAACAAGGATCTGATGGAGTTAGACCAACGTTGGGAAAAAACTTCAATGTGAAAATGCAGCAGGAAGTCAAAGAGTTCAAAATTGCACAAGAGGCCTTTGACAAGGAGTTGAGCCGGGTCGTTGTGGAGAAGGACGACCTGATCCACAAGATATTAACAGAAAAGAAGGCTCTGGAAACTGAGACGTCGGAGTGTGTGGCCAAGCTAGAAAAGAAAGAGCGCGAGATCCTCCAGAGCGAGGCAGAGTGGCAACGAAAACTGTCAGCTCTGGAAGATCAGGTGAGGCGCGAGACGGCTGCCAAGGAGGAGATCTCGGAGAGAGAGAAGGAGCAGCAGAAGAAGAACAGAGAGACTGAGGACGAGTGGGACAGCAAGGTGGCTCAAAGGGAGGAAGAGATGAAGATCCTCCAACAGCAGAACACCGAGCTCAGCCTCAGTCTGACGGAGCAGGAGAAGAAGAACAGAGAGATGAAGGATGAGTGGCACCTCAAGGTGGCTCAAAGGGAGGAAGAGATGGAGAACCTCACCCGGCAAAACACCGAGCTCCGGGTTCTTCAACTCAGCCTCCAGGAGCTCGCCCAGAAAACCGATAAGGAGAAGGCCAAGCTGAGAAGAAAGGAAAAGAAGGCAGAGGAAGAGGAGTTTAAAAGACAGAAGAAAGAAAAGGAGGAGATGGAGAAGAGAGACAAGAAGGAGAGGAAGGAGGAAGCAGAGAGAGAGAAGAAAGAGAAAATGGAAAAGGAGAAGAGAGAGATGGAGGAATTGAAACGACTGAAAAAGAAGAAAAGGAGAAGGAGAAGAGAGACAAGAAGGAGAGGAAGGAGGAAGCAGAGAGAGAGAAGAAAGTGAAAATGGAAAAGGAGAAGAGAGAGATGGAGGAATTGAAAAGACTGAAAAAGAAGAAAAAGAGAAGGAGAAGAGAGACAAGAAGGAGAGGAAGTGAATTCCTCACCTGTTACCCTCAACCGCTAGACTTTACTCTAAAGTCTGGGATGAAGTCTTGTGTGAACTGGACATTATCCATCCATCATCCATGCATCCATCCATCATCCATCCATCCATCCATCATCCATCCATCATTATCCATCATCATCATCCATCCATCCATCATCCATCCATCCATCCATCATCATCCATCCCTCCATCTTCTTCTGGGGAGACGGGGCAGTACTCCGGGTGATCCGGTTTCCTGCCGTACTCCAAAGACCTGCAGGTCCAGCTGTAGAAGTGGAGGGTAACTCCGGGTGATCCGGTGCTCCTGACACAACAGATACATGATTGAAATAAAACAAAATAAATTGAAAATAAATTCCTCATCTGTCTATTTGTCTTTTATAAAATAGGACGTTTTCCAGCTGGTAAAAGTGGCTTTTGCAGAATTGGAAATCAGAGTTTCCTCCATCGCAGAGCCAAAGGTTAAAAGAACTAGAAGATTCTGCAGAGATTTTAACAGTGTGTCTGCTACTTGGTGCACATCCGAATATCAATAAAACCAAAAATAATAAAAGTGTTCTGTGTCTTAACCCTTCAGAGACCTTTTAAGACCTATATAACCCTCGTGTTGTCTTCCGTTAACCATGAACTTGTCCTTCCAGGTCAAAATTGAAAATGAACATTTATTTGTGCTTTTCCAATGTTTTTGTTGCTTTTTCTGATTTATTTGTCAATTTTTCCAGCTTCTGGTGCTTTAAAAAAAACACAAAAAACCTGAGCTGGTTTAATAAGGTTTTACACTTTTTCATGGAATTTGTGGTCAACAAACCTCATTTATTTCAAATTATACATCAGTTTGTAGTTAAAAAAAGCAGAAATTATGAAATATTTTGACCAATAGTTAAGATCAGAGGATGTTGAGTGGATCCCAGATGGGTAGATGTCAAAGATTATTCCAGATACTGTTTGGAAACCATTAAAAAAAAAAAACACCCCAAAAATTCAATGAAAGGAATCATCCATGTTATTTTTGGGCAATTTGGTTGAAAGAAATCCATATTTCTGATGTAAAAACACTTTGAAACGGGTCAATTTGACCCGAGGACAACACAAGGGTTAAGACCTTTCTGTTTCTGGGAAACAGGTCTTAACCCTTCAGAGACCTTTTTAAAACCTGTTTGAGACCTTCCTGTTTCCCAGAAACAGCTAGGACTGTTCTGGTGCGGAAGGAGGACCCAAAATCGGAGTAGGTAGAACTGGACATTATCCATCCATCATTATCCATCATCATCATCCATCCATCCATCACCCATCCATCCATCCATCCCTCCATCCTCTTCTAAGGAGACGGGGCAGTACTCCGGGTGATCCGGTTTCTTGCCGTACTCCAAAGACCTGCAGGTCCAGCTGTAGAAGTGGAGGGTAACTCCGGGTGATCCGGTGGTCCTGACACAACAGATACATGATTGAAATAAAACAAAATATATATAAAATGAACGTATTTTGTCTTTTCAGTTCAATTAAATTCAATTTTATTTATAGTATCAATTCATAACAAGAGTTATCTCGAGACACTTTACAGATAGAGTAGGTCTAGACCACACTCCATAAATTAAAAGGACCCAACAGTTCTAGTAGTTCCCTCCAGAGCAAGCAACAGTGGGACAGTGGCAAGGAAAAACTTCCTTTAGGCAGAAACCTGGGAAAGACCCAGACCCAGACCCAGACTCTTGGTAGGCGGTGTCTGACGACCGGTTGGGGTTAGAATGAAGAGTGGCAATAACAGTCACAAAAAATAGTAGTTTGTAGTAGTTCTTTGTAGTAGTTCATAGCATAGCAAGGCACTGTGCAGCATTACAAGGCATCGCAGGACATAGCAGGGCGTAGCAGGACACAGCAGGACATAGCAGGACATAGCAGGACATAGCAGGACACAGCAGGACGTAACAGGACATAGCAGGACATAGCAGGACACAGCAGGACATAGCAGGACACAGCAGGACGTAGCAGGACACAGCAGGACGTAGCAGGGCACAGCAGAGCGTAGCAGAATGAACACGACATCGCAGGATGTGCTTTTGGAGCGTCCCTGATCCGAGGAAACATGCTGGGCAAAAAAGAACATAAGGACTCCGGGGAATGACTCCCCAGAGCTGGGTTAGTAACTAGGTTAGTAACTAGGTTAGTAACTAGGTTAGTAACAAGCATTTCTGGGACATGGATGCACATAAATGGAAAGGTAGAAAGATAGAGGAGAGAGGAGCTCAGTGTGTCAAAGGAAGTCCCCCAGCTGTCTAAAACTAGTACAGCATAACTAGGAGAGACGGGGTAAAGAGAGGAGCCTGGTCAGGCTAGAACTCTCCCCAACCGGATCAGGCTGTATCGACCTGCCTCCCTCTAGTTTTATTATATTATTAATTATATGATAGATAAATCTGACAACTATGACGAGAAGCAAGTGGGCCGGGTTAGGCGGACGCTGCGACTCCTCACTCACTAACAATATTCAATTCAATTTTATTTATATAGTGCTAAATCACAACAACAGTTATCTCCTTGCGCTTTTCATAGATGAGCAGGTCTAGACCGGACTCTGTGATGTTATAAACCGGACTCTGTGATGTTATAGAGAGGGAGGAAGAGAGAGGTGCTCAGTGCACCATGGGAAGTCCCCCAGTAGTCTAGGCCTATAGCGGCGTAACTAAGGGATGGTTCAGGACTCTCCTGAGCCAGCCCTAACTATAAGCTGTCCCGATGTTTTTCTTGCTTTTTATGATTTGTCAATTTTTCCAGCTTCTGGCGCTTTAAAAAAAATACCTGAGTTGGTTTAATAAGGTTTTACACTTATTCTTGGAATTTGTGGTCAACAAATCTCATGTATTTCAAATTATACACAAGTTTTTAGTTAAAAAGGCAGAAATTATGAATTATTTTGACTAATAGTTAAGATCAGAGGATGTTGAGTGGATCACAGATTGGTAGATGTCCAAGTTTAGTCCGGATACTGTTTGGAAACCATTAAAAACCGAAAAAGAATTCAAATTCTATAAGATTAAATAAAACACCCAAAAAAAATTCAATGAAAGGAATCATCCATGTTATTTTTGGGCAATTTGGTTGAAAGAAATCCATATTTCTGATATAAAACACTTTGAAACGGGTCAATTTGACCTGAAGACAACACAAGGGTTAAGACCTTTCTGTTTCTGGGAAACAGGTCTTAACCCTTCAGAGACCTTTTTAAAACCTATTTGAGACCTTCCCGTTTCCCAGAAACAGCTAGGACTGTTCTGGTGCGGAAGGAGGACCCAAAATCGGAGTAGGTAGAAGGATAAAAAAGACTTTACTCCACTAAAAAACACTGTCAATAAACCAAGGGCAAAACACAAAGTCCCAAAAACCAGAGAACAACTACACTTTATTAACAAGCCCAAAAAAACACGACCCACAACTACCAATATTTGTAAGCAACTTTACAGAAAAACGAGCCCAAAGTCGCTTATAACAAGCGGACTTGGCAACACTGCTTGCGAGCTGGAAAACCCAAATTCTGGTCGGCCAATCACATCGTGTATAGAGTCGGTGGGCGGGGCTTAACATGATGACGGCAGCGTTGCGACGGTTCTGTGAATTTCCAACCTCCTTGAACACAAAGAAGACGGTCTGTCAGCTTTGGCCGCGACTCTGGAAGACTCGGAGTTAATCACATGGGATGCTAACGCGGGTGATGGCTATGTAGCATTAAAATGGCGCCAAAGGAGCTACGCTTCATGGACGAATACATAAAGTTTCTAACAGTTAGCAAGCTATCATAAACTTACCGTTAATGTTAGAGCCTTTAAAACTATCACTTCCAAGGATGGATCGGTCCTAAACGGAACAGATAAGAAGGTTAGTCGAAAACCAGTTCAGTGATTAAAGACAGATTCTTAATTAACATCCATCTTAACGGTTTCCAACCTGGGAATCGTCGCCATAGTAACGCTATCAGCACCTAATTCCACCTTTCTCATTGTAGCTGGAGGCGACTGTTGGGTCTCGTGCAAAATCACATTTGATCCCACAGCTTATTTGCTATTTGCTTGTAATTCCAATATTCTTTGGAGTTATACTGGAATATTACAGATTACATTGTTATGGAAACTAAAAGTATATTAATGTCCTATTTATAATACTGATCATGTTTAAAGAGAGTTCCACACGATGCAAATAATGTCATGCTTCATTTAACTGGACTTTTATTTTGAAGGAATTATTATTATTATTATAAATTATATTATTTTGGAGAAGATTAAGATTTATAGAAGGGTTAGAATGTGTGACATCACACGTCCTTTGATGACATTGATGTAGAAGGTTCAGTGTGATGTCACAAGCCTATGACATCACACGTCCTTTGATGACGTTCTGTGGCTTTGAACACAGACCCTGTATCTTAGTGACAGATGCCCCCTTTCACTTGAACCCTGTACTCCATTAAGAGACACATCTTTATAGTCACAGAGCTCAAAACTCAAAACACTTCTCTAACCTGTAATACTAGCAGTACTACTACAAAATATTCCAGTACCGCAAGAAATATTGTTAAAATATCTTCAAAAATATTTTTTTGTGGCTATCATGGCAACCAACGCATGGCTCGAGGACCTGAGAAGGACCCTTCTGGAGGTCCAAAACCAAAAGGAGGAGCTGGTCTCAGTGAATGCTGGCCTGGTGGAGGAGAAGGGGAAAATCTTCAAGGCTCTAGAGTCAGAAAGATCCATGAGGAAAAACCTGATGAAGGACCAGAAATTCAAAGATGAAGAGATCCGCCTTCTCAAGGAAAGGTTGGCGCAAGACAAAAACCTCACGGAGTCAGTCAGATGCCGCTCGAGCTCAGAGGTCAACGGGTTCAATGGATCCGTTAAAGAGGAGGACCAGAGCAGGACACAGGCCTGGCAGGACGAGGTCAACGGCCTCAAACTGAAAATTAAGGATCTCACGACGTTTGTGGCCAAGCTAAAAAATAAAGAGAGCAAGATCCTCCAGAGCGAGGCCAAGTGGAAACGAAAAGTGTCGGCTCTGGAAGATCAGGTGAGGCGCGAGAGGGCTGCCAAGGAGGAGATCTCCGAGATAGAGGAGGAGCTGGAAAGGATGAGCAGAGAGAATGAGGCCGAGTGGGACAGCAAGGTGGCTCAAATGGAGGAAGAGATGAAGATCCTCCAACAGCAGAACACCGAGCTCCGCCTCAGTCTGACGGAGCTACAGAAGAAGAACAGAGAGACGGAGGACGAGTGCCTGGTGGAGGAGAATGGAAAAATCCTCAAGGCTCTACAGTCAGAAAGATCCATGAGGAAAAACCTGGAGAAGGACCAGAAACTCAAGGATGAAGAGATCCGCCTTCTCAAGGAAAGGTTGACGCAAGACAAAACCTCACGGAGTCAGTCAGACGCCACTGGAGCTCAGAGGTCAACGGGTTCAATGGATCCAATAAAGAGGAGGAAAAGAGCAGGAGACAGGCCTGGGAGGACGAGGTCAACGGCCTCAAATTGAGAATTAAGGATCTGTTGATGAAAAATGAGTATCTGATGATGAAAAACAAGGACTTGATGATGAAAAACAAGGATCTGATGGAGTTAGACCAACGTTGGGAAAAAAACTTCAATGTGAAAATGCAGCAGGAAGTCAAAGAGTTCAAAATTGCACAAGAGGCCTTTGACAAGGAGTTGAGCCGGGTCGTTGTGGAGAAGGACGACCTGATCCACAAGATATTAACAGAAAAGAAGGCTCTGGAAACTGAGACGTCGGAGTGTGTGGCCAAGCTAGAAAAGAAAGAGCGCGAGATCCTCCAGAGCGAGGCCGAGTGGCAACGAAAACTGTCGGCTCTGGAAGATCAGGTGAGACGCGAGACGGCTGCCAAGGAGGAGATCTCGGAGAGAGAGAAGGAGCAGCAGAAGAAGAACAGAGAGACTGAGGACGAGTGGGACAGCAAGGTGGCTCAAAGGGAGGAAGAGATGAAGATCCTCCAACAGCAGAACACCGAGCTCAGCCTCAGTCTGACGGAGCAGGAGAAGAAGAACAGAGAGATGAAGGATGAGTGGCACCTCAAGGTGGCTCAAAGGGAGGAAGAGATGGAGAACCTCACCCGGCAAAACACCGAGCTCCGGGTTCTTCAACTCAGCCTCCAGGAGCTCGCCCAGAAAACCGATAAGGAGAAGGCCAAGCTGAGAAGAAAGGAAAAGAAGGCAGAGGAGGAGGAGTTAAAAAGACAGAGGAAAGAAAAGGAGGAGATGGAGAAGAGAGACAAGAAGGAGAGGAAGGAGGAAGCAGAGAGAGAGAAGAAAGAGAAAATGGAAAAGGAGAAGAGAGAGATGGAGGAATTGAAACGACTGAAAAAAGAAGAAAAGGAGAAGGAGAAGAGAGACAAGAAGGAGAGGAAGGAGGAAGCAGAGAGAGAGAAGAAAGTGAAAATGGAAAAGGAGAAGAGAGAGATGGAGGAATTGAAAAGACTGAAAAAGAAGAAAAAGAGAAGGAGAAGAGAGACAAGAAGGAGAGGAAGTGAATTCCTCACCTGTTACCCTCAACCGCTAGACTTTACTCTAAAGTCTGGGATGAAGTCTTGTGTGAACTGGACATTATCCATCCATCATCCATGCATCCATCCATCATCCATCCATCCATCCATCATCCATCCATCATTATCCATCATCATCATCCATCCATCCATCATCCATCCATCCATCCATCATCATCCATCCCTCCATCTTCTTCTGGGAGACGGGGCAGTACTCCGGTGATCCGGTTTCCTGCCGTACTCCAAAGACCTGCAGGTCCAGCTGTAGAAGTGGAGGGTAACTCCGGGTGATCCGGTGGTCCTGACACAACAGATACATGATTGAAATAAAACAAAATAAATTGAAAATAAATTCCTCATCTGTCTATTTGTCTTTTATAAAATAGGACGTTTTCCAGCTGGTAAAAAGTGGCTTTTGCAGAATTGGAAATCAGAGTTTCCTCCATCGCAGAGCCAAAGGTTAAAAGAACTAGAAGATTCTGCAGAGATTTTAACAGTGTGTCTGCTTCTTGGTGCACATCCGAATATCAATAAAACCAAAAATAATAAAAGTGTTCTGTGTCTTAACCCTTCAGAGACCTTTTTAAGACCTATATAACCCTCGTGTTGTCTTCCCGTTAACCATGAACTTGTCCTTCCAGGTCAAAATTGAAAATGAACATTTATTTGTGCTTTTCCAATGTTTTTGTTGCTTTTTCTGATTTATTTGTCAATTTTTCCAGCTTCTGGTGCTTTAAAAAAAACACAAAAAACCTGAGCTGGTTTTATTAGGTTTTACACTTTTTCATGGAATTTGTGGTCAACAAACCTCATTTATTTCAAATTATACATCAGTTTGTAGTTAAAAAAAGCAGAAATTATGAAATATTTTGACCAATAGTTAAGATCAGAGGATGTTGAGTGGATCCCAGATGGTTAGATGTCAAAGATTATTCCAGATACTGTTTGGAAACCATTAAAAAAAAAAAAACACCCCAAAAATTCAATGAAAGGAATCATCCATGTTATTTTTGGGCAATTTGGTTGAAAGAAATCCATATTTCTGATGTAAAAACACTTTGAAACGGGTCAATTTGACCCGAGGACAACACAAGGGTTAAGACCTTCCTGTTTCTGGGAAACAGGTCTTAACCCTTCAGAGACCTTTTTAAAACCTGTTTGAGACCTTCCTGTTTCCCAAAAACAGCTAGGACTGTTCTGGTGCGGAAGGAGGACCCAAAATCGGAGTAGGTAGAACTGGACATTATCCATCCATCATCATCCATCCATCATTATCCATCATCATCATCCATCCATCCATCACCCATCCATCCATCCATCCATCCATCCATCCATCCATCCCTCCATCCTCTTCTGAGGAGACGGGGCAGTACTCCGGGTGATCCGGTTTCCTGCCGTACTCCAAAGACCTGCAGGTCCAGCTTTAGAAGTGGAGGGTAACTCCGGGTGATCCGGTGGTCCTGACACAACAGATACATGATTGAAATAAAACAAAATATATATAAAATGAACGTATTTTGTCTTTTCAGTTCAATTAAATTCAATTTTATTTATAGTATCAATTCATAACAAGAGTTATCTCGAGACACTTTACAGATAGAGCAGGTCTAGACCACACTCCATAAATTAAAAGGACCCAACAGTTCTAGTAGTTCCCTCCAGAGCAAGCAACAGTGCGACAGTGGCAAGGAAAAACTTCCTTTAGGCAGAAACCTGGGAAAGACCCAGACCCAGACCCAGGCTCTTGGTAGGCGGTGTCTTACGACCGGTTGGGGTTAGAATGAAGAGTGGTAATAACAGTCACAAAAAATAGTAGTTTGTAGTAGTTCTTTGTAGTAGTTCATGGCATAGCAAGGCACTGTGCAGCATTACAAGGCATCGCAGGACATAGCAGGACATAGCAGGACACAGCAGGACGTAGCAGGACATAGCAGGACACAGCAGGACGTAGCAGGACATAGCAGGACATAGCAGGACATAGCAGGACACAACAGGACATAGCAGGACACAGCAGGACGTAGCAGGACATAGCAGGACATAGCAGGACATAGCAGGACATAGCAGGACACAGCAGGACATAGCAGGACATAGCAGGACACAGCAGGACATAGCAGGACACAGCAGGACGTAGCAGGGCATAGCAGGACACAGCAGGACATAGCAGGACACAGCAGGACGTAGCAGGGCATAGCAGGACACAGCAGGACATAGCAGGACACAGCAGGACGTAGCAGGGCACAGCAGGACGCAGCAGGGCACAGCAGAGCGTAGCAGAATGAACGCGGCATCGCAGGATGTGCTTTTGGAGCGTCCCTGATCCGGGGAAACATGCTGGGCAAAAAAGAACATAAGGACTCCAGGGAATGACTCCCCAGAGCTGGGTTAGTAACTAGGTTAGTAACTAGGTTAGTAACTAGGTTAGTAACTAGGTTAGTAACTAGGTTAGTAACTAGGTTAGTAACTAGGTTAGTAACAAGCATTTCTGGGACATGGATGCACATAAATGGAAAGGTAGAAAGATAGAGGAGAGAGGAGCTCAGTGTGTCAAAGGAAGTCCCCCAGCTGTCTAAAACTAGTACAGCATAACTAGGAGAGACGGGGTAAAGAGAGGAGCCTGGTCAGGCTAGAACTCTCCCCAACCGGATCAGGCTGTATCGACCTGCCTCCCTCTAGTTTTATTATATTATTGATTATATGATAGATAAATCTGACAACTATGACGAGAAGCAAGTGGGCCGGGTTAGGCGGACGCTGCGACTCCTCACTCACTAACAATATTCAATTCAATTTTATTTATATAGTGCTAAATCACAACAACAGTTATCTCCTTGCGCTTTTCATAGATGAGCAGGTCTAGACCGGACTCTGTGATGTTATAAACCGGACTCTGTGATGTTATAGAGAGGGAGGAAGAGAGAGGTGCTCAGTGCACCATGGGAAGTCCCCCAGTAGTCTAGGCCTATAGCGGCGTAACTAAGGGATGGTTCAGGACTCTCCTGAGCCAGCCCTAACTATAAGCTGTCCCGATGTTTTTCTTGCTTTTTCTGATTTGTCAATTTTTCCAGCTTCTGGCGCTTTAAAAAAAAAAAACCTAAGTTGGTTTAATAAGGTTTTACACTTATTCTTGGAATTTGTGGTCAACAAATCTCATTTATTTCAAATTATACACAAGTTTTTAATTAAAAAGGCAGAAATTATGAATTATTTTGACTAATAGTTAAGATCAGAGGATGTTGAGTGGATCACAGATTGGTAGATGTCCAAGTTTAGTCCGGATACTGTTTGGAAAACAATAAAAACCGAAAAAGAATTCAAATTCTATAAGATTAAATAAAACACCCAAAAAAAATTCAATGAAATGAATCATCCATGTTATTTTTGGGCAATTTGGTTGAAAGAAATCCATATTTGTGATATAAAACACTTTGAAACGGGTTAATTTGACCCGAGGACAACACAAGGGTTAAGACCTTTCTGTTTCTGGGAAACAGGTCTTAACCCTTCAGAGACCTTTTTAAAACCTATTTGAGACCTTCCCATTTCCCAGAAACAGCTAGGACTGTTCTGGTGCGGAAGGAGGACCCAAAATCGGAGTAGGTAGAAGGATAAAAAAGACTTTACTCCACAAAAACACAGTCAATAAACCAAGGGCAAGACACAAAGTCCCAAAAACCAGAGAACAACTACACTTTATTAACAAGCCCAAAAAAACACGACCCACAACTACCAATATTTGTAAGCAACTTTACAGAAAAACGAGCCCAAAGTCGCTTATAACAAGCGGACTTGGCAACACTGCTTGCGAGCTGGAAAACCCAAATTCTGGTCGGCCAATCACATCGTGTATAGAGTCGGTGGGCGGGGCTTAACATGATGACGGCAGCGTTGCGACGGTTCTGTGAATTTCCATTCTCCTTGAACACAAAGAAGATGGTCTGTCAGCTTTGGCCGCGACTCTGGAAGACTCGGAGTTAATCAGATGGGATGCTAACGCGGGTGATGCTATGTAGCATTAAAATGGCGCCAAAGGAGCTACGCTTCATGGACGAATACATAAAGTTTCTAACAGTTAGCAAGCTATCATAAACTCTCCGTTAATGTTAGGACCTTTAAAACTATCACTTCCCAGGTTGGATCGGTCCAAAACGGAATAGATAAGAAGGTGGGTCCAAAACCAGTTCAGTGATTAAAGACAGATTCTTAATTAACATCCTTCTTAACGGTTTACAACCTGGGAAACGTCGCCGTAGTAACGCTATCAGCACCTAATTCCACCTTTCTCATTGTAGCTGGAGGCGACTGTTGGGTCTCGTGCAAAATCACATTTGATCCCACAGCTTATTTGCTATTTGCTTGTAATTCCAATATTCTTTGGAGTTATACTGGAATATTACAGATTACATTGTTATGGAAACTAAAAGTATATTCATGTCCTATTTATAATACTGATCATGTTTAAAGAGAGTTCCACACGATACAAATAATGTCATGCTTCATTTAACTGGACTTTTATTTTGAAGGAATTATTATTATTATTATAAGTTATATTATTTTGGAGAAGATTAAGATTTATAGAAGGGTTAGAATGTGTGACATCACACGTCCTTTGATGACATTGATGTAGAAGGTTCAGTGTGATGTCACAAGCCTATGACATCACACGTCCTTTGATGACGTTCTGTGGCTTTGAACACAGACCCTGTATCTTAGTGACAGATGCCCCCTTTCACTTGAACCCTTTACTCCATTAAGAGACACATCTTTATAGTCACAGAGCTCAAAACTCAAAACACTTCTCTAAACTGCAATACTAGCAGTACTACTACGAAATACTCCAGTACCGCAAGAAATATTGTTAAAATATCTTCAAAAATATTTTTTTGTGGCTATCATGGCAACCAACGCACGGCTCGAGGACCTGAGAAGGACCCTTCTGGAGGTCCAAAACCAAAAGGAGGAGCTGGTCTCAGTGAATGCTGGCCTGGTGGAGGAGAATGGGAAAAACCTCAAGGCTCTAGAGTCAGTCAGATGCCGCTCGAGCTCAGAGGTCAATGGGTTCAATGGATCCAATAAAGAGGAGGACAAGAGCAGGACACAGGCCTGGCAGGACGAGGTCAACGGCCTCAAACTGAAAATTAAGGATCTCACGACGTTTGTGGCCAAGCTAAAAAAGAAAGAGAGCAAGATCCTCCAGAGCGAGGCCAAGTGGAAACGAAAAGTGTCGGCTCTGGAAGATCAGGTGAGGCGCGAGAGGGCTGCCAAGGAGGAGATCTCCGAGATAGAGGAGGAGCTGGAAAGGATGAGCAGAGAGAATGAGGCCGAGTGGGACAGCAAGGTGGCTCAAATGGAGGAAGAGATGAAGATCCTCCAACAGCAGAACACCGAGCTCCGCCTCAGTCTGACGGAGCTGCAGAAGAAGAACAGAGAGACGGAGGACGAGTGCCTGGTGGAGGAGAAGGGGAAAATCTTCAAGGCTCTACAGTCAGAAAGATCCATGAGGAAAAACCTGGAGAAGGACCAGAAACTCAAGGATGAAGAGATCCGCCTTCTCAAGGAAAGGTTGACGCAAGACAAAAACCTCACGGAGTCAGTCAGATGCCACTGGAGCTCAGAGGTCAACGGGTTCAATGGATCCAATAAAGAGGAGGAAAAGAGCAGGAGACAGGCCTGGGAGGACGAGGTCAACGGCCTCAAATTGAGAATTAAGGATCTGTTGATGAAAAATGAGTATCTGATGATGAAAAACAAGGACTTGATGATGAAAAACAAGGATCTGATGGAGTTAGACCAACGTTGGGAAAAAACTTCAATGTGAAAATGCAGCAGGAAGTCAAAGAGTTCAAAATTGCACAAGAGGCCTTTGACAAAGAGTTGAGCCGGGTCGTTGTGGAGAAGGACGACCTGATCCACAAGATATTAACAGAAAAGAAGGCGCTGGAAACTGAGACGTCGGAGTGTGTGGCCAAGCTAGAAAAGAAAGAGCGCGAGATCCTCCAGAGCGAGGCCGAGTGGCAACGAAAACTGTCGGCTCTGGAAGATCAGGTGAGGCGAGACGGCTGCCAAGGAGGAGATCTCGGAGAGAGAGAAGGAGCAGCAGAAGAAGAACAGAGAGACTGAGGACGAGTGGGACAGCAAGGTGGCTCAAAGGGAGGAAGAGATGAAGATCCTCCAACAGCAGAACACCGAGCTCAGCCTCAGTCTGACGGAGCAGGAGAAGAAGAACAGAGAGATGAAGGATGAGTGGCACCTCAAGGTGGCTCAAAGGGAGGAAGAGATGGAGAACCTCACCCGGCAAAACACCGAGCTCCGGGTTCTTCAACTCAGCCTCCAGGAGCTCGCCCAGAAAACCGATAAGGAGAAGGCCAAGCTGAGAAGAAAGGAAAAGAAGGCAGAGGAGGAGGAGTTAAAAAGACAGAGGAAAGAAAAGGAGGAGATGGAGAAGAGAGACAAGAAGGAGAGGAAGGAGGAAGCAGAGAGAGAGAAGAAAGAGAAAATGGAAAAGGAGAAGAGAGAGATGGAGGAATTGAAACGACTGAAAAAAGAAGAAAAGGAGAAGGAGAAGAGAGACAAGAAGGAGAGGAAGGAGGAAGCAGAGAGAGAGAAGAAAGTGAAAATGGAAAAGGAGAAGAGAGAGATGGAGGAATTGAAAAGACTGAAAAAAGAAGAAAAAGAGAAGGAGAAGAGAGACAAGAAGGAGAGGAAGTGAATTCCTCACCTGTTACCCTCAACCGCTAGACTTTACTCTAAAGTCTGGGATGAAGTCTTGTGTGAACTGGACATTATCCATCCATCATCCATGCATCCATCCATCATCCATCCATCCATCCATCATCCATCCATCATTATCCATCATCATCATCCATCCATCCATCATCCATCCATCCATCCATCATCATCCATCCCTCCATCTTCTTCTGGGGAGACGGGGCAGTACTCCGGGTGATCCGGTTTCCTGCCGTACTCCAAAGACCTGCAGGTCCAGCTGTAGAAGTGGAGGGTAACTCCGGGTGATCCGGTGGTCCTGACACAACAGATACATGATTGAAATAAAACAAAATAAATTGAAAATAAATTCCTCATCTGTCTATTTGTCTTTTATAAAATAGGACGTTTTCCAGCTGGTAAAAAGTGGCTTTTGCAGAATTGGAAATCAGAGTTTCCTCCATCGCAGAGCCAAAGGTTAAAAGAACTAGAAGATTCTGCAGAGATTTTAACAGTGTGTCTGCTTCTTGGTGCACATCCGAATATCAATAAAACCAAAAATAATAAAAGTGTTCTGTGTCTTAACCCTTCAGAGACCTTTTTAAGACCTATATAACCCTCGTGTTGTCTTCCCGTTAACCATGAACTTGTCCTTCCAGGTCAAAATTGAAAATGAACATTTATTTGTGCTTTTCCAATGTTTTTGTTGCTTTTTCTGATTTATTTGTCAATTTTTCCAGCTTCTGGTGCTTTAAAAACACAAAAACCTGAGCTGGTTTTATTAGGTTTTACACTTTTTCATGGAATTTGTGGTCAACAAACCTCATTTATTTCAAATTATACATCAGTTTGTAGTTAAAAAAAGCAGAAATTATGAAATATTTTGACCAATAGTTAAGATCAGAGGATGTTGAGTGGATCCCAGATGGTTAGATGTCAAAGATTATTCCAGATACTGTTTGGAAACCATTAAAAAAAAAAAAACACCCCAAAAATTCAATGAAAGGAATCATCCATGTTATTTTTGGGCAATTTGGTTGAAAGAAATCCATATTTCTGATGTAAAAACACTTTGAAACGGGTCAATTTGACCCGAGGACAACACAAGGGTTAAGACCTTCCTGTTTCTGGGAAACAGGTCTTAACCCTTCAGAGACCTTTTTAAAACCTGTTTGAGACCTTCCTGTTTCCCAAAACAGCTAGGACTGTTCTGGTGCGGAAGGAGGACCCAAAATCGGAGTAGGTAGAACTGGACATTATCCATCCATCATCATCCATCCATCATTATCCATCATCATCATCCATCCATCCATCACCCATCCATCCATCCATCCATCCATCCATCCATCCATCCCTCCATCCTCTTCTGAGGAGACGGGCAGTACTCGGGTGATCCGGTTTCCTGCCGTACTCCAAAGACCTGCAGGTCCAGCTTTAGAAGTGGAGGGTAACTCCGGTGATCCGGTGGTCCTGACACAACAGATACATGATTGAAATAAAACAAAATATATATAAAATGAACGTATTTTGTCTTTTCAGTTCAATTAAATTCAATTTTATTTATAGTATCAATTCATAACAAGAGTTATCTCGAGACACTTTACAGATAGAGCAGGTCTAGACCACACTCCATAAATTAAAAGGACCCAACAGTTCTAGTAGTTCCCTCCAGAGCAAGCAACAGTGCGACAGTGGCAAGGAAAAACTTCCTTTAGGCAGAAACCTGGGAAAGACCCAGACCCAGACCCAGGCTCTTGGTAGGCGGTGTCTTACGACCGGTTGGGGTTAGAATGAAGAGTGGTAATAACAGTCACAAAAAATAGTAGTTTGTAGTAGTTCTTTGTAGTAGTTCATGGCATAGCAAGGCACTGTGCAGCATTACAAGGCATCGCAGGACATAGCAGGACATAGCAGGACACAGCAGGACGTAGCAGGACATAGCAGGACACAGCAGGACGTAGCAGGACATAGCAGGACATAGCAGGACATAGCAGGACACAACAGGACATAGCAGGACACAGCAGGACGTAGCAGGACATAGCAGGACATAGCAGGACATAGCAGGACATAGCAGGACACAGCAGGACATAGCAGGACATAGCAGGACACAGCAGGACATAGCAGGACACAGCAGGACGTAGCAGGGCATAGCAGGACACAGCAGGACATAGCAGGACACAGCAGGACGTAGCAGGGCATAGCAGGACACAGCAGGACATAGCAGGACACAGCAGGACGTAGCAGGGCACAGCAGGACGCAGCAGGGCACAGCAGAGCGTAGCAGAATGAACGCGGCATCGCAGGATGTGCTTTTGGAGCGTCCCTGATCCGGGGAAACATGCTGGGCAAAAAAGAACATAAGGACTCCAGGGAATGACTCCCCAGAGCTGGGTTAGTAACTAGGTTAGTAACTAGGTTAGTAACTAGGTTAGTAACTAGGTTAGTAACTAGGTTAGTAACTAGGTTAGTAACTAGGTTAGTAACTAGGTTAGTAACAAGCATTTCTGGGACATGGATGCACATAAATGGAAAGGTAGAAAGATAGAGGAGAGAGGAGCTCAGTGTGTCAAAGGAAGTCCCCCAGCTGTCTAAAACTAGTACAGCATAACTAGGAGAGACGGGGTAAAGAGAGGAGCCTGGTCAGGCTAGAACTCTCCCCAACCGGATCAGGCTGTATCGACCTGCCTCCCTCTAGTTTTATTATATTATTGATTATATGATAGATAAATCTGACAACTATGACGAGAAGCAAGTGGGCCGGGTTAGGCGGACGCTGCGACTCCTCACTCACTAACAATATTCAATTCAATTTTATTTATATAGTGCTAAATCACAACAACAGTTATCTCCTTGCGCTTTTCATAGATGAGCAGGTCTAGACCGGACTCTGTGATGTTATAAACCGGACTCTGTGATGTTATAGAGAGGGAGGAAGAGAGAGGTGCTCAGTGCACCATGGGAAGTCCCCCAGTAGTCTAGGCCTATAGCGGCGTAACTAAGGGATGGTTCAGGACTCTCCTGAGCCAGCCCTAACTATAAGCTGTCCCGATGTTTTTCTTGCTTTTTCTGATTTGTCAATTTTTCCAGCTTCTGGCGCTTAAAAAAAAAACCTAAGTTGGTTTAATAAGGTTTTACACTTATTCTTGGAATTTGTGGTCAACAAATCTCATTTATTTCAAATTATACACAAGTTTTTAATTAAAAGGCAGAAATTATGAATTATTTTGACTAATAGTTAAGATCAGAGGATGTTGAGTGGATCACAGATTGGTAGATGTCCAAGTTTAGTCCGGATACTGTTTGGAAAACAATAAAAACCGAAAAGAATTCAAATTCTATAAGATTAAATAAAACACCCAAAAAAAATTCAATGAAATGAATCATCCATGTTATTTTTGGGCAATTTGGTTGAAAGAAATCCATATTTGTGATATAAAACACTTTGAAACGGGTTAATTTGACCCGAGGACAACACAAGGGTTAAGACCTTTCTGTTTCTGGGAAACAGGTCTTAACCCTTCAGAGACCTTTTAAACCTATTTGAGACCTTCCCATTTCCCAGAAACAGCTAGGACTGTTCTGGTGCGGAAGGAGGACCCAAAATCGGAGTAGGTAGAAGGATAAAAAAGACTTTACTCCACAAAAACACAGTCAATAAACCAAGGGCAAGACACAAAGTCCCAAAAACCAGAGAACAACTACACTTTATTAACAAGCCCAAAAAAACACGACCCACAACTACCAATATTTGTAAGCAACTTTACAGAAAAAGAGCCCAAAGTCGCTTATAACAAGCGGACTTGGCAACACTGCTTGCGAGCTGGAAAACCCAAATTCTGGTCGGCCAATCACATCGTATAGAGTCGGTGGGCGGGGCTTAACATGATGACGGCAGCGTTGCGACGGTTCTGTGAATTTCCATTCTCCTTGAACACAAAGAAGATGGTCTGTCAGCTTTGGCCGCGACTCTGGAAGACTCGGAGTTAATCAGATGGGATGCTAACGCGGGTGATGCTATGTAGCATTAAAATGGCGCCAAAGGAGCTACGCTTCATGGACGAATACATAAAGTTTCTAACAGTTAGCAAGCTATCATAAACTCTCCGTTAATGTTAGGACCTTTAAAACTATCACTTCCCAGGTTGGATCGGTCCAAAACGGAATAGATAAGAAGGTGGGTCCAAAACCAGTTCAGTGATTAAAGACAGATTCTTAATTAACATCCTTCTTAACGGTTTACAACCTGGGAAACGTCGCCGTAGTAACGCTATCAGCACCTAATTCCACCTTTCTCATTGTAGCTGGAGGCGACTGTTGGGTCTCGTGCAAAATCACATTTGATCCCACAGCTTATTTGCTATTTGCTTGTAATTCCAATATTCTTTGGAGTTATACTGGAATATTACAGATTACATTGTTATGGAAACTAAAAGTATATTCATGTCCTATTTATAATACTGATCATGTTTAAAGAGAGTTCCACACGATACAAATAATGTCATGCTTCATTTAACTGGACTTTTATTTTGAAGGAATTATTATTATTATTATAAGTTATATTATTTTGGAGAAGATTAAGATTTATAGAAGGGTTAGAATGTGTGACATCACACGTCCTTTGATGACATTGATGTAGAAGGTTCAGTGTGATGTCACAAGCCTATGACATCACACGTCCTTTGATGACGTTCTGTGGCTTTGAACACAGACCCTGTATCTTAGTGACAGATGCCCCTTTCACTTGAACCCTTTACTCCATTAAGAGACACATCTTTATAGTCACAGAGCTCAAAACTCAAAACACTTCTCTAAACTGCAATACTAGCAGTACTACTACGAAATACTCCAGTACCGCAAGAAATATTGTTAAAATATCTTCAAAATATTTTTGTGGCTATCATGGCAACCAACGCACGGCTCGAGGACCTGAGAAGGACCCTTCTGGAGGTCCAAAACCAAAAGGAGGAGCTGGTCTCAGTGAATGCTGGCCTGGTGGAGGAGAATGGAAAACCTCAAGGCTCTAGAGTCAGTCAGATGCCGCTCGAGCTCAGAGGTCAATGGGTTCAATGGATCCAATAAAGAGGAGGACAAGAGCAGGACACAGGCCTGGCAGGACGAGGTCAACGGCCTCAAACTGAAAATTAAGGATCTCACGACGTTTGTGGCCAAGCTAAAAATAAAGAGAGCAAGATCCTCCAGAGCGAGGCCAAGTGGAAACGAAAAGTGTCGGCTCTGGAAGATCAGGTGAGGCGCGAGAGGGCTGCCAAGGAGGAGATCTCCGAGATAGAGGAGGAGCTGGAAAGGATGAGCAGAGAGAATGAGGCCGAGTGGGACAGCAAGGTGGCTCAAATGGAGGAAGAGATGAAGATCCTCCAACAGCAGAACACCGAGCTCCGCCTCAGTCTGACGGAGCTGCAGAAGAAGAACAGAGAGACGGAGGACGAGTGCCTGGTGGAGGAGAAGGGGAAAATCCTCAAGGCTCTACAGTCAGAAAGATCCATGAGGAAAAACCTGGAGAAGGACCAGAAACTCAAGGATGAAGAGATCCGCCTTCTCAAGGAAAGGTTGACGCAAGACAAAAACCTCACAGAGTCAGTCAGACGCCACTGGAGCTCAGAGGTCAACGGGTTCAATGGATCCAATAAAGAGGAGGAAAAGAGCAGGAGACAGGCCTGGGAGGACGAGGTCAACGGCCTCAAATTGAGAATTAAGGATCTGTTGATGAAAAATGAGTATCTGATGATGAAAAACAAGGACTTGATGATGAAAAACAAGGATCTGATGGAGTTAGACCAACGTTGGGAAAAAAACTTCAATGTGAAAATGCAGCAGGAAGTCAAAGAGTTCAAAATTGCACAAGAGGCCTTTGACAAGGAGTTGAGCCGGGTCGTTGTGGAGAAGGACGACCTGATCCACAAGATATTAACAGAAAAGAAGGCTCTGGAAACTGAGACGTCGGAGTGTGTGGCCAAGCTAGAAAAGAAAGAGCGCGAGATCCTCCAGAGCGAGGCAGAGTGGCAACGAAAACTGTCGGCTCTGGAAGATCAGGTGAGGCGCGAGACGGCTGCCAAGGAGGAGATCTCGGAGAGAGAGAAGGAGCAGCAGAAGAAGAACAGAGAGACTGAGGACGAGTGGGACAGCAAGGTGGCTCAAAGGGAGGAAGAGATGAAGATCCTCCAACAGCAGAACACCGAGCTCAGCCTCAGTCTGACGGAGCAGGAGAAGAAGAACAGAGAGATGAAGGATGAGTGGCACCTCAAGGTGGCTCAAAGGGAGGAAGAGATGGAGAACCTCACCCGGCAAAACACCGAGCTCCGGGTTCTTCAACTCAGCCTCCAGGAGCTCGCCCAGAAAACCGATAAGGAGAAGGCCAAGCTGAGAAGAAAGGAAAAGAAGGCAGAGGAAGAGGAGTTTAAAAGACAGAAGAAAGAAAAGGAGGAGATGGAGAAGAGAGACAAGAAGGAGAGGAAGGAGGAAGCAGAGAGAGAGAAGAAAGAGAAAATGGAAAAGGAGAAGAGAGAGATGGAGGAATTGAAACGACTGAAAAAAGAAGAAAAGGAGAAGGAGAAGAGAGACAAGAAGGAGAGGAAGGAGGAAGCAGAGAGAGAGAAGAAAGTGAAAATGGATAAGGAGAAGAGAGAGATGGAGGAATTGAAAAGACTGAAAAAAGAAGAAAAGGAGAAGGAGAAGAGAGACAAGAAGGAGAGGAAGTGAATTCCTCACCTGTTACCCTCAACCGCTAGACTTTACTCTAAAGTCTGGGATGAAGTCTTGTGTGAACTGGACATTATCCATCCATCATCCATCCATCATTATCCATCATCATCATCCATCCATCCATCCATCATCCATCCATCCATCCATCATCATCATCATCCATCCATCCATCCATCCATCCCTCCATCCTCTTCTGAGGAGACGGGGCAGTACTCCGGGTGATCCGGTTTCCTGCCGTACTCCAAAGACCTGCAGGTCCAGCTGTAGAAGTGGAGGGTAACTCCGGGTGATCCGGTGCTCCTGACACAACAGATACATGATTGAAATAAAACAAAATAAATTGAAAATAAATTCCTCATCTGTCTATTTGTCTTTTATAAAATAGGACGTTTTCCAGCTGGTAAAAAGTGGCCTTTGCAGAATTGGAAATCAGAGTTTCCTCCATCGCAGAGCCAAAGGTTAAAAGAACTAGAAGATTCTGCAGAGATTTTAACAGTGTGTCTGCTACTTGGTGCACATCCGAATATCAATAAAACCAAAAATAATAAAAGTGTTCTGTGTCTTAACCCTTCAGAGACCTTTTTAAGACCTATATAACCCTCGTGTTGTCTTCCCGTTAACCATGAACTTGTCCTTTCAGGTCAAAATTGAAAATGAACATTTATTTGTGCTTTTCCAATGTTTTTGTTGCTTTTTCTGATTTATTTGTCAATTTTTCCAGCTTCTGGTGCTTTAAAAAAACAAAAAAAACCTGAGCTGGTTTAATAAGGTTTTACACTTTTTCATGGAATTTGTGGTCAACAAACCTCATTTATTTTAAATTATACATCAGTTTGTAGTTATATTCCAGTCTGTGATTATCATCAACATCCTTTGCTTTAATTTTATTCTCAATAATTCCTAATTTCTGCTTTTCTAACTCAAACATTAGGTATAATTTCCTATAAATGAGATTTATTGACCATAAATTCCAAAAATAACTAAAACTAGAGTTAATAAGTTAGTGTTACGTAGTGTTGAAAACGTCAAAAAATTGACAAAAACGTAACTTAACTTTGATTTGTGGACAGGTTGAAATTGACTATTTGAATGTTTTTTTTGCTTTCAGGTCTCGTGTCTCCTGATTTAATACTATGAAAAATAAATTTAACTGAAATTAATTTTAATTTTAGTGACTTAAGATAAACCTGATTTAAAGGAGAATTCCGGTCAATTTGAACACATGTCTCTGTTTTTAAATGTGGAGGTCTGCCAGTAGAGACCAGTCGGTGCTGCCTGCACCGTGCTATCCTGTTGCTAACGTTAGCACTCAACAGGCTTCAACAGGGCAAGTTATACGCATGTTTTTAGCCTCTAAACATGTTCAAAATGTCATTAAAAGTGCCCCCCCCATGTGCAGTTATCCCTTCCGAGTGAACACAGCGAATCTGACTGCTGGAGATGTGACAGAAGGTGTTTTGACAACGGAAAACAGGAAATAAACAGAGGACTTGGTTAAAAAAGGAAACTTTTTGGGTTAACATCTGCAGCAGGGCTACGTATTGAAATTGACTGGAATTGTCCTTTAATTCAAATATATGGTTATTTATGGAGTTCATGTGCAATGGTTAGTTATTTTTCTATTATTAGTTCTGTTACTGTTTTATTTCATCGCTGGAATCAAAATTACAACTTAAACAACTAGAAATGAGCGAATGAGCTGCAGGTGATGGATATGAACTTTGAGTCAGACTCAAGTCACAAAAATTAAGACTTTTAATTTAATTTCAATTTATTTTTCATAGTATCAAGTCAGGAGACATGAGAGCTGAAAGCAAAAAACATTCAAATTGTCAACACAAGGGTTAAAACTAGTTGTAGTAAGGTGGTGTTAGTAAAAACCTTTTACAACAGTCTGAAAAAGGAACAAAAACATCAATTATTTGTCAGTTTTTGACCCAGGAGGACAACACAAGGGTTAAATACTCAATTTTAATCAGAGGATTAAAGATCTTGCACATGCCTTTGTCTTTTTATTGGCAAATGTTATTATTGTTATTAATATCACTGCTGTTTTTGTTATCTTTATACTGTCATTTTTTTCTTTTCTTGCTAAAACGGATGCTGGAAATTTCAATTTCCTTGCGGGAGTCATCCCAAAAGGGTTAATAAAGAGAAGTCTTTGTAGCTTTGGGTCAGACTTAAGTCACAAAAATGAAAATTAATTTCAGTTAAATTTATTTTTCATAGTATTAAATCAGGAGACACGAGACCTGAAAGCAAAAAAAAAAAACATTCAAATAGTCAATTTCAACCTGTCCACAAATCAAAGTTACGTTTTTGTCACTTTTTTGACGTTTTCAACACTACGTAACACTAACTTATTAACTCTAGTTTTAGTTATTTTTGGAATTTATGGTCAATAAAGCTCATTTATAGGAAATTATACCTAATGTCTGAGTTAGAAAAGCAGAAATTAGGAATTATTGAGACTAAAATTAAAGGAATGGATGTTGATGATAATCACAGACTGGAATATGTCAACTTTTACTCTCAATACTATTTCAAAAACACTTCAATTTAGTTTCAAATGCTATAAAATTGAATAAGACGCCCCAAAATTAATGAAAGTAGAGATTTGTACTTGGCAAAGAGCGTTGGGTGGAATCAATCATGTTATTTTGGGGAATTAAAAAGAACATTGATATAGGACAACATGAGGACAACATGGGGACAACATGGGGACAACATGGGGACAACATGAAGACAACATGAGGGCAACATGAGGACAACATGAAGACAACATGAGGGCAACATGAAGACAACATGAGGACAACATGAGGACAACATGGGGACAACATGGGGACAACATGAAGACAACATGAGGGCAACATGATGACAACATGAAGACAACATGAGGACAACATGAAGACAACATGGGGACAACATGAAGACAACATGAGGGCAACATGAGGACAACATGAAGACAACATGAGGACAACATGAAGACAACATGAGGGCAACATGAAGACAACATGAGGACAACATGAGGGCAACATGAGGGCAACATGAAGACAACATGAGGACAACATGAGGGCAACATGAAGACAACATGAGGACAACATGAGGACAACATGAGGACAACATGAGGGTTAATCTTATACAAATTAATGTAATGTTTTCTGTTTTTTTCCTTTTTTATTCTTGTTTTCGTCAGTGTAAAGTCTCATCAGGACCCAGTTGCTGCATCTCTAGGGTTCCTCCCGTGAACGGTGTAATTTGTCCAAACATGTGTCCAGCTCCGCAGCCATCACACACCATGAGGCAAGAGGTCAACGGGAGAAATTGTTCCCATGTCCAGGTGCAGCAGTTATCCCTGCGGCGTAGCGGACAGACAGGACGCTCAGCTCCGCCTGGCGCAGGAACCCGCCGGACTCCAGCCGGACCCCGGCCCTGCGAGAGGAACCCCTTTGATCTGCCTTCAAGCTGATTCGTGAACACCAACTGATGGGGCGGCACGAAAACACCCCCGGTGCCCGGCCTGCACGGCCCCCAGGGCCCCGGCTAAATATGTGCTTTCATTCAGGTCAGATTCCACAACACACAGGGAGAGAGAGAGAGAGAGAGAGAAAGAAAGAATGAAAGAAAGAAAGAAAGGGGGGTTAAACCTTTAAATTCCCCCAACATAACTTTCGGCCTCTTTCTTGTTCCATGCTTTGGTCATGTGTTGGGGGGGAAATATGTTTGCGTTAAAGAGTTATAAATGCCATTCATCAATTCTTATTTCTAATTTATATTGTTTTTAATTGTAAATATCATTAAATGCTTTTGTTGAGTATTAGTGAATTTTTTTCATGCCGTAGTCTCCCCGTGTACCTCCTACGTTGCCGTAGTTTCCGCGTGTACCTCCTACGTTGCCGTAGTCTCCGCGTGTACCTCCTACGTTGCCGTAGTCTCCGCGTGTACCTCCTACGTTGCCGTAGTCTCCTCGTGTACCTCCTACGTTGCCGTAGTCTCCTCGTGGACCTCCTACGTTGCCGTAGTCTCCGCGTGTACCTCCTACGTTGCCGTAGTCTCCGCGTGTACCTCCTACGTTGCCGTAGTCTCCGCGTGTACCTCCTACGTTGCCGTAGTCTCCGCGTGTACCTCCTACGTTGCCGTAGTCTCCGCGTGTACCTCCTACGTTGCCGTAGTCTCCGCGTGTACCTCCTACGTTGCCGTAGTCTCCTCGTGTACCTCCTACGTTGCCGTAGTCTCCGCGTGTACCTCCTACGTTGCCGTAGTCTCCGCGTGTACCTCCTACGTTGCCGTAGTTTCCGCGTGTACCTCCTACGTTGCCGTAGTTTCCGTGTATACCTCCTCAGAGCTCTGCGTGAGCATTGGCTGTTATGAATGTCAATATAGCTTAGCATCTAACGTTAGCTACTCCGCTGTGCTGTGAAGTAACGTCTGGCTATGTGAGACAAGCTTCTAGCAACATTGCTGTGGATGCTGCCGTCTCAGCCTGACGCCTCCGTGAACTTTGAGTCTTTTTAAAATTAAATATGCATGCGGTCGCACAGTTGGCACCACCCATGCAAAACATCTGGGTTGGCTAACGAGGAAGGAGCAGTTCTGTCCAATGGAAAAGTAAAAGGCGTCTGTAGGAACGCTTGACAGATACACGAGAGGTGGACTCAGCCATATGATTGTGAAAAGGAGATAGCAGAAAAGTGGATTATATGTCAAGAGAAGTGAAGTTTCTCTCAACATCTTCATACTTTTCCAGAGTGAAAACTCAAAAACAAACTACACGCATTTTTCCAAGTGTTTGACACTGAATAGTTTTGAGATTTCGGATGGAGTATCACTTTAAGAAAAGAAACTGCTTGACTGCCTTGGGAGAGCGCAGCAGGATAATAGGGTCCTGGGTGTGTTTGTTTGTGCCCTGGACCTGATCGGCATGTGATGAGCGGGGAGGTCTACAGGCCTAATTGGCCTCTTTAAATGGAAGAATGTCCAGCAAGCATGACGCGTCGATGAGCTGGAAGCACCTCGCCACAATCTCTTTTTTTTATTTTTATCATCACTTTATGGAAGCAAACCACTCCAATTAGCGGCAGGGCAGCCATGGAAATGATAATGAGCAGAAATTGGATGGTCATTGGAAGGATTTAAAAAGTTAAAGTTAAAGTATGTGATGTACTTTCAAAGTAATTTACATCTCTGGAGCTCTGAACTTTGTTTCTGTGGAGTTTTTAATTACATAATAATGGTATCAGAGTTTGCGACATGGATGAAAAGAGACAAAGTTCTTAACCCTCCTGTTGTCTTCAGGGTCTAATCTGACCCCTTTAAAAAATGTCTATATCTGAAATATGGGTTTCTTTTTAACCAAATTACCACAAAAAAATAGATTGGATTCCTTCCAACGCTCTTTGCGAATACAGTTGATCACTTTCAATCCTCTGATTTTAACTATTAGTCAAAATAATTCATAATTTCTGCTTTTTTAACTCTAATATTAGGTATAATACTATATAAATTAAGGGTTATTGACAATGAATTCCAAAAATAACTTCTAACTAAAGTTAATAAGATAGTGTCATGTGGTGTTAAACGTCAAAAAAGTGACAAATATTGAAAAAAGTGTCAGCTGGCTAAAGTACGCTATCGCCGGTGAATTAGCCGGGCGCTAACCTTGGCCATAACCGCCGCCGCCACCTCCTGGCTGTAGACACTGAGCGTTAATGGGTATGAAGTCCATAGAGAGTTAGCTAAAGAAAGTCCCATCAATGCTGTCCAAACTACCGGATCTTACTTCCGTTCTTCACAATAAAACACCATGCTTCAACAACTCTGAATTATGCAATAAGAGCTCTTTAATTTCCAGTACAGTAAAAATAGAAACTTTTAAGAGGGAAATATCGTCGCCCAAGGTCACTTTCATACACTAATTAGACATCTAAATGTCCATGTACATACAGGAAAACTCATATGTAGATTGTTAGATGGGTATAGATCAATTCTGCTAACATTTTGGGGGTGATTGGAAATGTAAAGTACTGCGAAAAGACCGGAAAGTGCGTCACGTCGGAAGTGTCCGGATATGGCCGATAGCAGCGAGTGGTGTCCCAACGTGGACACAGGAAAGTACTTCTTCCTACGATTGTCAGCTGAACTCCAGTCAGTGAACTCTGAGTCAGCAGGTTTAACTTGTTCTTTGTCTTTTAAGAGCGAGTAATAATCCCCCTGAAAGCACCGTGTGGGAGGCCTGCAGGTGTCGGCCTGTTTTGAAGCTGCTCGTCCAGAAAGACAAAAATGTGGCTCCTTTAAAAAAGCAGACGGGGAAAGGGGAGTCGCTGGCACTTCAAAGGAGTTCCTGAGCCGTTCGCCTCCCTCCGACAGCGAGGTCACTGTCAACTCTGACGAGTCACGGCTCCGCCATTAGGTTCAGAGGAAGAGGAAGAGGAGGGGGCGGAGGGGAGGAGGGGTGGAGGGGCGGAGGGGCTGTCGTCGGGGGAAATCAAACAGAGCCCAATTAAACTGATTCTAACATGCCAGTGATCACAAGGAGGAGACTCACCTGGACGGTCGGAGGACACGTCTCTGCCTCCACGACTCCAGGGACGCTAATTGCCCCGACCAAGAAGCCTTTTCGGAATCTGCCCCGACCAAGAAGCCTTTTGGGAATCTGCCCTTTCGATGTGCTGACGGCCTGTTGAGGACAGATTCCCATTCCAGTGACAGCTCACTAAACAAATTCAAGAGTTAAAGTTACTCACTTGAATGTATAAATGAATGTCGATTAACGGATTTCACCGAGGGGGACAGAACAACTTCCGGTTCAGCCGAGGAGTCTAGGAGTCGTGAGTTGAGGAGCCAAGGAGTCGAGCAGCTGAGGAGCCAAGGAGCCGAGGAGTCTAGGAGTCGATGAGTCGAGGAGCTGATGAGCTGAGGAGCCAAGGAGCCGAGGAGTCTGGGAGTCGATGAGTCGAGGAGCTGATGAGCTGAGGAGCCAAGAGCCGAGGAGTCTAGGAGTCGATGAGTCGAGGAGCTGATGAGCTGAGGAGTCAAGGAGCTGAGGAGCTGAGGAGTCTAGGAGTAGTGAGTCGAGGAGCTGATGAGTGGAGGAGTCGAGAAGACAGAGGAGCCGAGGAGCTGAGGAGTCTAGGAGTTGTGAGTCGAGGAGCTGAGGAGCTGAGGAGTTGAGGAGTCGAGGAGCCGAGGAGTCGAGGAGTCGTGAGTCGAGGAGTCGAGGAGTCGAGGAGTTGTGAGTCGAGGAGCTGAGGCGTCGAGGAGTCGAGGAGCCGAGGAGTCTAGGAGTCGTGAGTCGAGGAGTCGAGGAGCCGAGGAGCCGAGGAGTCTAGGAGTCGTGAGTCGAGGAGCCGAGGAGTCGAGGAGCTGAGGAGTTGAGAAGCTGAGGAGTCGAGGAGCTGAGGAGCCAAGGAGCTGAGGAGTCGAGGAGTCGAGGAGTTGTGAGTCGAGGAGCTGAGGCGTCGAGGAGTCGAGGAGCCGAGGAGTCTAGGAGTCGTGAGTCGAGGAGTCGAGGAGCCGAGGAGCCGAGGAGTCTAGGAGTCGTGAGTCGAGGAGCCGAGGAGTCGAGGAGTCGAGGAGCTGAGGAGTCGAGGAGCTGAGGAGTCGAGGAGCTGAGGAGCCGAGGAGCTGAGGAGCCGAGGAGTCGAGGAGCTGTCATGAGACGCAGCTCAAGTCATATGACTTGAGTCCACACCCTGCTAACTTCATCCTTGCAGCACTCTACACTAGAGCTCGACCGATAAAGGATTTTTAAGGCCGATACCGATACGAATATTTGGTTATTTAAAAATTCAATATGCCGATATATCGGCCAATATACTGTATATTTAAAAAATATATATATATATATATATATATATATATATATATATATATATATATATATATATATATATATATATATATATATATATCTATATATATATATATATATATATATACTATATATATATATATATATACTGTATATCGGTCATTATAAATGCAGATATCGATAGATCGGAAAATGCTTAATATAAAATCGACCAATAATATCGGCCCGTCGACATATCGGTCGGGCTCTACTCTATACAACCATGAAAAGAACGAATATCAGTGTGATCAGTGAAAATAGAAACTCAAACTGCATCATGAGAAAATCCCCAAAAAAGACCAAATCAAGTCAAAGAAAATGAACCTTAATCCTGTTTCTAATTCCTCCGTTGAATAAAAGCCGCGTTGAGAGCGTTGACGGGGAAAGTAACACAAGAAGTCTCTGAGGCTCCTTCATTCCTCAACACACAAACAAAAGGAGGAGTCATCCTTTGCTCCGAACGCCAGTCCCCTAATTAACAATTTTCTGCGAGCGGGGGGGCCTTGACATCACACAGGAGTCCATCTCTGGTGTCGGTATAGATTATGGAGCCCACCTACGGGTAGTGGCCGCCAAACGGTACAAAACAATTAACGCTACTGCGCAGCTATCAAAGGCTCGCGTAGAAAACAGCGAGCCACGCATGGCTGGAGCGGCAGCGAGGAATGAGTGTAGTCACATCAAAAAGCAGCGGAGCATGAGTCTGATTTAGGACAAAAGGCTCCAATTAGCACGCCACGTTAGCAGCACATGGCGGGGCAACTCCCTCACGGCGCTCGTTTGGGGGACACAAGAGCCGAGCCGGACCGATGCTTCACACACGGACAGATTATCCACCAAAACATCAGTCGTCAGCTGGGGCCTGGATCAGGAAACGAGCTCAGCTTGGGGCCCCTTTGCACGGAAATGGTTTGGGCCGTTCGTTTACATGACAACGACTGCGTTTTTGGGGGGGTGAAAACTTTGAAAACTGGGTGAAATCTTAATAAGGTTGGCATGATGTTATTTCAGTTAGCTTAATAGCTGGTTTGATTTTCATTGAGAGATGATTATGGAAAGTTCCTCATGCCGATCTCTAGGTATGGGGAAGGGTATGTGATGATGGGAGGGGGGGGGTATTTAAATTCCAAAGGCCAAGGGAACTTAATCAGGATGAATAGTATCCTGATCCCTGAATGAACTGACCTTTAATAATAACATCTAACATGGGGGGTGTATACTTATGCCCCCTGTATTTTAACATAGGGGTGTATACTTATGCCCCTGTATTTTAACATAGGGGGTGTATACTTATGCCCCTGTATTTTAACATAGGGGTGTATACTTATGCCCCTGTATTTTAACATAGGGGTGTATACTTATGCCCCTGTATTTTAACATAGGGGTGTATACTTATGCCCCTGTATTTTAACATAGGGGGTGTATACTTATGCCCCTGTATTTTAACATAGGGGGTGTATACTTATGCCCCTGTATTTTAACATAGGGGTGTATACTTATGCCCCTGTATTTTAACATAGGGGGTGTATACTTATGCCCCTGTATTTTAACATAGGGGGTGTATACTTATGCCCCTGTATTTTAACATAGGGGTGTATACTTATGCCCCTGTATTTTAACATAGGGGTGTATACTTATGCCCCTGTATTTTAACATAGGGGTGTATACTTATGCCCCTGTATTTTAACATAGGGGTGTATACTTATGCCCCTGTATTTTAACATAGGGGTGTATACTTATGCCCCCTGTATTTTAAGGAAGAACATTTATTTATTTATTTATATTATTCATTCACAAAAAAAATTAATGTCCTTAAAAGGTCGGATTTTTCTAATTTTTTTAATTAAGGCATTAAAATCAATTCCCTTTTTAATCAACTTTAGCCTGGATGCGTCAACTTATTTAAGCCACCGTAAAACCGTTTCAGGGGCTAAGAACGCATACATCCTATATCATTCTTACCTGTAATTATGTTTCCCAACGATTTCAACAACCACTAAAGTGGACCGTACCATCTTAACCTTGCAGCGGCCGTTTCTTTAATCTTTCTCTGGGAAATGAAGCTGCCTTCAAGTGCGGTTGGAATCCTCCAGACCTATAACCAATCTGTAAACAGTAACTGTGAATGAGATTATATATATATATATATATATATATATATATATATATATATATATATATATATATATATATATATATATATAGTGTGTGATTTGTGCAAAATTCACCAGAATGCAGAAAATAAATCTCTCTCTCACACACACACACACACACACACACACACACACACACACACACACACACACACACACACACACACACACACACACACAATAGGAGTAGAGAACCATCAGTCCCCCCCAATGGAGTCTAGACACGACGAAGGAGTGGGTAATCACAACTGGGTCATTAAAAACATTGAAAGTGAAAAGATGAGGGTTAACCTCTGGACCCCCCCTCCCCCCCCCCCTTTTACATACGTTTACTTCCACCATTTCCTGAAAAAGGTCTGCATTGCGATGTTTGTGCATATCCAAAAACCTTTCATAACGTATGAAGCTGTCTTTCTACTTCTTTCTTTTAGGCGTGCATCTCTGCTGCAGCCTTGCAAACTGCTGATGAAGCCAAGTCTGAAGTTCGTGTTGCATTTTGTTGAGATATTAGAGTCAAACATTTCTACTGAGGGAATTACGGATATCACTTCCTCAATCAGGAAATACAACACTGTATAAATCGGGCTGTGAATGACATCTGAACAGAGCTCTGTGATAAAAAAGCTTCAGAATACAGAGAGAAAAGTAGAAGGTTTGGTGTGTAAGTGCTACTGAAGGTGTATATTATATTTATATTTTCAAACAGAACTACATTTTCCTGATTATACTTACATACTTTTACTTAAGAAATATTTACCTTTCCAATCAGAGATCACACATACACATGGAATAACATATACCCCAAAGAAAAAAATCTGTAAAATGAAATATCTTTAGTATATGTTGTATTAAATTGAGTATTTTCATTTTGGACATTACTTCTGCTCCAACAATTCTGAGTCAAGTAGGCCTATTACACATTTGAATTCATTATTTATTCTATAGCTTATTTTCCAGATTCAGAATAATACAGAATATTATGAATAAATAAATAAATTATGATGTATTAAAGTGGATAAAGAGAAGACTGCCAAGTCAAACTTCTGTGGTTATTTTGGTGATAGTAACTCAAAAGTAACGCAAAAGGAGTGGAACAATTCACACAGTAATATTAAAACTACTTACTCAAATTACAGTAGCTAGTAATCTATGATGTATTACATTTTGGAAGAAACTTGCAACACTGGTTAATATTATATATTCATTTCCTTGTACATGTATAAAAAGGGGAAAATGCAATGGACTCAGAAGGGTTAACGATTATCTGGAAGACTGAAAGAACTACTTCATGCTTCAAATATGTACATATGTGCAAAACAGTCAAATTGACATTTTCCTATATCAATGTTCTTTTTAATCCCCCAAAATAACATGATTGATTCCACACAACGCTCTTTGCCAAGTACAAATCTCTACTTTCATTAATTTTGGGGCGTCTTACTCAATTTTATAGCATTTGAAACCAAATTGAAGTGTTTTTGAAATAGTATTGAGAGTAAAAGTTGACATATTCCAGTCTGTGATTATCATCAACATCCATTCCTTTAATTTTAGTCTCAATAATTCCTAATTTCTGCTTTTCTAACTCAAACATTAGGTATAATTTCCTATAAATGAGCTTTATTGACCATAAATTCCAAAAATAACTGAAACTGAAGTTAATAATTTAGTGTTATGTAGTGTTGAAAACGTCAAAAAAAAGTGACAAACGTTGAATAAAGCATCAAAAGTGTTGAGAAAAGGGACAAAAACGTAAGAAAAAAAGTTAAAAACATTGATTAAAAGCCTCAACAAAAGTGTTGATTTTCCATTTTGACTGGAAGACAGCATGGGGGGGTTAAAGCAGCAGCTCTGGCTGCAGAGACACGTTAGGCTGCCGGCTGTCGCCCCCTGTTGGTCGTCCTTTGTTTTGAACTGTTGATGTGACGAACAGATGGAAAATCATCCCGCTTTTGCCCAAAAATGGTGCAAAGAAGCTTTGAGTCATGATTCGCAGACGGCGGCTTCAGAGAGGTGAAAGGTGACGCGGTTCGAACGCCAACAGTGAGACATTTCTGATGCTGACCCACGTCTCCACCTGACAGGAAGTGATGCGGGGGTGTTGCAGTGCGTGCAAATGGCTCCTTCTGTGGGGAAAAGTAAAAGGAGGGTTGTGTAGATCCACAGGGAGTTTGACTGCAGGGCAGCGGGGGGGCACACACCCCCCCACCACCACCACCACCGCACCCCCCCTCCCTATCCTGCAGGATAATGAAACCATGAAGCATGTTATTTTAAGGATGATAGTATTTGAAGAAATGCAGGGTTTGGACACATCATGAAGGGTTTTCTGTGAAAATGCTGCGTGCATCCAGTGGTGTAAAAGAAATGGCAAAACATCAGCAGCCTCGTACCGTTAAGACTGACGTACGTCTGATTAATCTCGAGGGACAAACACAAAATGGCACTTTTTAAATAGTGAAAGTACCTCAACATTTGGCTTTAACCCTCATGTTGTCCTCATGTTGTCTTCATGTTGTCCCCATGTTGCCCTCATGTTGCCCTCATGTTGTCCTCATGTTGCCCTCATGTTGCCCTCATGTTGTCCTCATGTTGTCTTCATGTTGTCCTCATGTTGTCCCCATGTTGTCCTCATGTTGTCCTCATGTTGTCCCCATGGTGTCCTCATGTTGTCCTCATGTTGCCCTCATGTTGTCCTCATGTTGTCCTATATCAATGTTCTTTTTAATTCCCCAAAATAACATGATTGATTCCACCAACGCTCTTTAGTACAAATCTCTACTTTCATTAATTTTGGGGCGTCTTATTCAATTTTATAGCATTTGAAACCAAATTGAAGTGTTTTTGAAATAGTATTGAGAGTAAAAGTTGACATATTCCAGTCTGTGATTATCATCAACATCCATTCCTTTAATTTTAGTCTCAATAATTCCTAATTTCTGCTTTTCTAACTCAAACATTAGGTATAATTCCCTATAAATGAGCTTTATTGACCATAAATTCCAAAAGTAAACTAAAAGCTAATAAGTTAGTGTTACATAGTGTTGAAAATGATCAAAAAAAGTGACAAACGCATCAAAAGTTTTGAAAAATAAAGGACAAAAACATAAGAAAAAGTTAAAAACATTGATGTAAAGCGTCAACAAAAGTGTTGATTTTCCATTTTGACGGGAAGACAACACGAGGGTTGAGTGCAGTACTCGAGTAAATGTACTTAGTTACATTCTACCACTGGTGTGAAAGCAGCCTCGGTTTCAAACTCTTACCCTCGAAGGTCTGAGGGCATTTTAAGATATCTTCATGAATTCTTTTAAAATAAAAAGGTATTTGCATCTACAGTGGCTTGAATAAGTTTACCCCCGGGCTACAGTTGATTAAAAAGAGGAATAAAAACATCTTTTGGGAATTGATCTTAATGTCTTAATTCAAAAAAATTAGGAAAATCCACCTTTAACGACACCAATTTTCTTTGTAAATGAATAATATATTGTATATAAGGCATTAAGATCAATTTCCAAAAGATGTTTTTTATTCTTCTTTATAGTCAACTTTAGTATGGGGGGGGGGTAAACTTATTCTAGCCACTGTAACTGTCAAAATGTTCAGAACAACAAGCTTTCTATGTAGTGACGCCCAAAATTGTTCTAGATTAATGTATAAAGAGATAATTTTGGCACTATAGGGGAAATATTTCTCAAAACTCTTATGAAAACATACCTACACTCCATTGTTTTGGTGCTTGAATTGAATGAAAGAGGGTTAAATAAAACTACTTAGTTTTAAAATCACTGTAAACTGAACATATTTGGGGTTTTCCAGCAAAAGTGTCCAGAAAAATCAAGTAAAATCCTGTAAATACTTTAATTTATCAGTATTGAAACTCAGCCGAGGTGAAATAAGTTGATTAGGTTCTTTAACCGATTATTCAACCGGCAGAAAATAAATCTGTAAATATAAGTTGTTCAATCATTTTGTTGATTTTTTACAAGCCAAAAAGCCAAATAATCTCTAATACCAGCTTCGCCAATTGTGAGGATTTGCTGCTTTTCTCTGTTTTATGTGACAGGAAACTGACTTTGAGTTTCAGACTGTTGGTACAGACATTTAGAGGTTAAAGAAGGTCGTAGGTGTGATTTATGGTTGTGCTCCACGCGGAGCTTATACTTGTGTTGGTGTGTGTGTGTGTGTGTTGGGTCTAACATTAGCGGCCCCGCTGACCCGCTGCCTCTAGGTCTAACGTTAGCGGACCTGCTGCCGCTGCGTCTGACGTTAGCGGTCCGCTAACCCACTGCGTCTGACGTTAGCGGTCCGCTAACCCACTGCGTCTGACGTTAGCGGTCCGCTAACCCACTGCCGCTGGGTCTAACATTAGCGGCCCCGCTGCCGCTGTGTCTAACATTAGCGGCCCCGCTGACCCGCTGCCGCTGGGTCTGACGTTAGCTGTCCACTGACGTTAGCTGTCCACTGACGTTAGCTGTCCACTGACCCGCTGCCGCTGGGTCTGACGTTAGCTGTCCACTGACGTTAGCTGTCCACTGACGTTAGCTGTCCACTGACCCGCTGCCGCTGGGTCTGACGTTAGCTGTCCACTGACCCGCTGCCGCTGGGTCTGACGTTAGCTGTCCACTGACCCGCTGCGTCTGACGTTAGCGGTCCGTTGACCCGCTGCCGCTGGGTCTGACGTTAGCTGTCCACTGACCCGCTGCCGCTGGGTCTAACGTTAGCTGACCCGCTGCCGCTGGGGCTAACGTTAGCGGCCCTGCTGCCGCGGGGTCTAACGTTAGCGGCCCTGCTGCCGCGGGGTCTAGCGTTAGCTGACCCGCTGCCGCTGGGTCTGACGTTAGCTGTCCACTGACCCGCTGCCGCTGGGTCTGACGTTAGCTGTCCACTGACCCGCTGCGTCTGACGTTAGCGGTCCGTTGACCCGCTGCCGCTGGGTCTAACGTTAACTGACCCGCTGCCGCTGGGTCTAACGTTACCGGCCCGCTGCCGCTGGGTCTAACGTTAGCGGCCCGCTGCCGCTGGGTCTAACGTTAGCGGCCCTGCTGCCGCTGGGTCTAACGTTAGCGGCCCCGCTGCCGCTGGGTCTGATCTTAGCGGCCCCGCTGCCGCTGGGTCTGATCTTAGCGGCCCCGCTGCCGCTGGGTCTGACCTTAGCGGCCCCGCTGCCGCTGGGTCTAACGTTAGCGGCCCCGCTGCCGCTGGGTCTAACGTTAGCGGCCCCGCTGCCGCTGGGTCTAACGTTAGCGGCCCCGCTGACCCGCTGGGTCTAACGTTAGTTGACCCGCTGCCGCTGGGTCTGACCTTAGCGGCCCCGCTGCCGCTGGGTCTGACCTTAGCGGCCCCGCTGCCGCTGGGTCTGACCTTAGCGGCCCTGCTGCCGCTGGGTCTGACCTTAGCGGCCCCGCTGCCGCTGGGTCTAACGTTAGCGGCCCCGCTGACCCGCTGGGTCTAACGTTAGTTGACCCGCTGCCGCTGGGTCTGACCTTAGCGGCCCCGCTGCCGCTGGGTCTAACGTTAGCGGCCCCGCTGACCCGCTGGGTCTAACGTTAGTTGACCCGCTGCCGCTGGGTCTGACGTTAGCGGCCCTGCTGCCGCTGGGTCTGAACTTAGCGGCCCCGCTGCCGCTGGGTCTGACCTTAGCGGCCCCGCTGCCGCTGGGTCTGACCTTAGCTGCCCCGCTGACCCGCTGGGTCTAACGTTAGCGGCCCCGCTGACCCGCTGGGTCTAACGTTAGCGGCCCCGCTGACCCGCTGGGTCTAACGTTAGTTGACCCGCTGCCGCTGGGTCTGACCTTAGCGGCCCTGCTGCCGCTGGGTCTGACCTTAGCGGCCCTGCTGCCGCTGGGTCTAACGTTAGCGGTCCGCTGTCACTATGGCAACTAACAACAATCGCCATTTTGTTGTGTACCAATCAAATAACCAAGGCCTTTCTATCCATTTTATTTCTATGTTTGTTGTTACTTAAAGTCAGTCAATGTTAATTCAACATTGACTTTTGGTTTAACACGGGACACGACAGCGGCCCATCTTTCCCCTCCTCCCATGGCGAATTTTCTTGCTTTTTATTGCCTACAACACAATTTAAAGACTAAATGGCGTGAAATAACACGTGGAAAGCAAAGAGTTGACTTATTTGGCAATACCACACAGCTTTCTAAAAACACCACTGTACTCCAACATGTCTTTAAATGTGAAAATCCAACACATGCTGTCGTCGTGTGTCTCTACTCACAAAGCAGCCGATGACGCCAACGATGATCGTATTGCATCATGGGCTGGCGTGCGGAGGGGGGGGTGACCTCATCATCGTAGTGTTTATGGATCACTGGGCCGCTGGCCTTGATTTCTGTTATTGAATTACGGGGAATTCATTCTTTTTATTGAAGGAGTGGCTTTCCAAATCCAATAAGACAGTCAGCAGTCCTGGGTCAGAAAGCCCTCGCCATTCAGGAGCAGCAGCAATGTCACCCCCCGCCCGTCCCCCCCCCCCGATAACGTCAGCCGGGAACATGGCCGACGTCTAAAGCAGGGGATTTGTGTTTCTATATATTGACCCCAAAAAAAGGTTAGAAGTGCTTAGAAACATATTTTTCTTAGACTTGGATTCCCATTAAAATAGATTACACTTAATAGTTTTGATGCAAGCGAGATGATTCCTGGTTTTATGTTTTCTTTATAGGGCTGGAAATTAAACTTTGATATTCTTTATAGGCACCGACATAATTGCCTCCACAGGATTGAGTATTAAAGATGCCTCTTCATTCAAAACCACATTTCAATACATGAATACAAGTCAAGTAATAGAATTTTATATGCTATAACCAGTCCTGCATTTAGTGATATCAGATAACACTGGAACACGCACCTGTGCCTGTGTTAATTATTGGGCATAGCTATTTGTATGACTGTATGTATATATATATATATATATATATATATATATATATATATATATATATATATATATATATTCAGTGTATGTATGAATGTACAGTATGTTTTTGTGTGTCTTTTGATATTTCTGGGAGTCAGTTTGTATGTATTTATGTGTGCACCCGTCTTGTAAAATACATGCGTTATATACTTTTTATCTGGACCTTGAGTCTCAACTTGACCCGTTTCAAAGTGTTTTATATGAGAAATATTAGATTTCTTTTAATCAAATTGCCCAAAAACAACATGGAGGATTCCATACAACATTCTTGTAAAATGAATGATTACTTTCATTGAATTTTTTGGGTGTTTTATTTAATCTTCTAGCATTTGAATTATTTTTCAAAACAGTATCCGGACTAATCTTTGACATCTACCCATCTGTGATCCACTCAACATCCTCTGATCTTGACTGTTGGTCAAAATAATTCATAATTTCTGCCTTTTTAGCTAAACACGTATGTATAATTTGATATAAATGAGGGTTGTTGACCATGAATTCCAAGAATAAGTGTAATACCTGTTATTAAACCAGCTCAGGTTGAAAAAAAAAGCGCCAAAAGCTGGAAAAAAGTGACAAATAAATCAGAAAAAATGAGAAAAACATCGGAAAAGCACAAAAAAATAAAAATAATTGACCTGGAAGGACGAGGTCATGGTT
Organism: Percina caprodes; assembly: GCA_013375575.1. Taxonomy (NCBI): domain Eukaryota; kingdom Metazoa; phylum Chordata; class Actinopteri; order Perciformes; family Percidae; genus Percina; species Percina caprodes. The sequence goes on along the minus strand of JABXJD010000177.1, from coordinate 693,430 downwards.
AACGGGCAGACAACACGAGGGTTAAGTAATATCCGGCGACCACCGGCTGCTCACGTGACGCCCACCACAGAGCTCCGTAAGCTATGGGCAGCGGTGGAGGACGTATCTAAGAAAGTAATTTTTTTGAATATTGCAGGAAAACGTAAATCATTATGCCTAAAAAGATATCAATTAACTGGCGAGATTTAAGGCCACAGAACAAAGCAGGAGGCTTTGGGTCGGAGCTAAAATCCTCGAGATGAAATGTATGCAACTCAACCTGCGTGAGTCGCTTTATGACCTGTAAACTGATTCAGCAGGTAAAGGTTGTTGGATATCTGCTGGAGCAGACGGAGGGAAGGGGAGCACTCGCTTAATTAAAATGTGATAATGGGCAGTTCGGTTCATGCGGAGGCTGAAGCTCGGTGGGTTAAAGGTGCAGTGTGTGTTCCTCTGGACGTCTTCGGCCCCTGGAGCAGGATTGATCTTTGGCTCGCACAGGAGAGCCCCGGCCTCCTCTGGGCTTAAGGGCCACACACCTGTGCATGCATAAGGGCCAGATAAACCCAGATTAGGCTAAAGTTACCAGCTCTCTCCCTGCAATGTCATTCAAAACCTCAACGGCAACCGCGCCGTGGACAAAGCTCCTTTTGGGCTGTCCTAATAAACGCCATTAGCTTTGAGACATCAAACATGGAGGATTATGGGATTTTCTAGCCATAGAGACAAAAAAAAAGGGAGACTCTGGGGGACTCCTCGCTCAGCCGTCCTCTTTCGGCAGAGATTACGCTACAATTTGTTTTCCCTTTTTCCGCCATTTTGTATGTCCCTCCTCCTTTTGCAGATTCCACGGACAAAAAAAGTGGTACAGTAATCCCCTGCAGATGAAACTAAGAGCGCCGTAAAAAAGGAAGATTACACAGGGCTTTGTAAATTGTTTCTATACACATGTGCATGGGTATTTGGGAGATCTGTAGGGACTTAACAGGAGAACTGAACACACACACACACACACACACACAGTTATTTCGGTGTGCTATTCTTACTCCACTGTTGTTGACTGAGAACATGACGGGTTTAGCTTTGCAGAAACTGAAGTCAGGGAGTGGATACAAAGGGAAATCTGATCCAAAAAAGACAACGAGCGATGTTTGCTGCCTTTCCGGCTCTGAACAGGCCACACCAGAACCGGGTCCAGGGGAACCAGTCTGCCTCTGAACAGGCCACACCAGAACTGGGTCCAGGGGAACCAGCGAGCTTAAAGTGCCCATATTATGAAAAAATGAATCACTTTTTCTGGGATTTAGGGTGTTATTTTGTGTCTCTGGTGCTTTCACATGCATACAAACTTGGAAAAGAAAACTACCCGCTGTGTTTTCAGTGAGATACGATTCCTGAATGTCCTCTGATCCAGTTCCTGAATGTCCTCTGATCCGGTTTCTAAATGTCCTCTGATCCGGTTTCTGAGTGTCCTCTGATCTGGTTTCTGAGTGTCCTCTGTCTTCAGTCTCCGGGTGAGCTGTCCAACATCTGCACGGCTTTCTACGTCACTAGAGACGAGGTGGCTAGCCGTAGCATGCTAGCTCGTTCTCAATGGAAAACACTGCTCCAACAGCCACTAGTGGACCAGAATCTCCAAAAGAACTACTTCCTGTCCCTTTTCTACTTCCTGCCCCTGTTCTACTTCCTGTCCCTGTTCTACTTCCTGCCCCTGTTCTACTTCCTGCCCCTGTTCTACTTCCTGCCCCTGTTCTACTTCCTGCCCCTGTTGTGCAGGTATTCCACAAGTGTCCCTGGTCTAGAAGAAGTCTCCCAGCTGATCCTGCCTTGGACTGACCAAAGCTGGAGAAAGAGTTATCAGCTGATGGGATCTTACTGAGCTACTGAGCATGTGCAGCTCCCAACAAAGATAGGATAGAAGGGAGATGTCTCACTCTGGAGATAAAACTAGCGAGATGTCTCACTCTGGAGCTAAAACTAGTGAGATGTCTCACTCTGGAGCTAAAACTAGAGAGATGTCTCACTCTGGAGCTAAAACTAGAGAGATGTCTCACTCTGGAGATAAAACTAGAGAGATGTCTCACTCTGGAGATAAAACTAGAGAGATGTCTCACTCTGGAGATAAAACTAGTGAGATGTCTCACTCTGGAGATAAAACTAGTGAGATGTCTCACTCTGGAGATAAAACTAGAGATGTCTCACTCTGAAGATAAAACTAGAGAGATGTCTCACTCTGGAGCTAAAACTAGAGAGATGTCTCACTCTGGAGATAAAACTAGAGAGATGTCTCACTCTGGAGCTAAAACTAGAGAGATGTCTCACTCTGGAGCTAAAACTAGTGAGATGTCTCACTCTGGAGATAAAACTAGAGAGATGTCTCACTCTGGAGATAAAACTAGAGAGATGTCTCACTCTGGAGATAAAACTAGAGAGATGTCTCACTCTGGAGATAAAACTAGAGAGATGTCTCACTCTGGAGATAAAACTAGAGAGATGTCTCACTCTGGAGATAAAACTAGAGAGATGTCTCACTCTGGAGATAAAACTAGAGAGATGTCTCACTCTGGAGATAAAACTAGTGAGATGTCTCACTCTGGAGATAAAACTAGAGAGATGTCTCACTCTGGAGATAAAACTAGTGAGATGTCTCACTCTGGAGCTAAAACTAGAGAGATGTCTCACTCTGGAGCTAAAACTAGAGAGATGTCTCACTCTGGAGATAAAACTAGTGAGATGTCTCACTCTGGAGATAAAACTAGAGAGATGTCTCACTCTGGAGATAAAACTAGAGAGATGTCTCACTCTGGAGATAAAACTAGAGAGATGTCTCACTCTGGAGCTAAAACTAGAGAGATGTCTCACTCTGGAGATAAAACTAGAGAGATGTCTCACTCTGGAGATAAAACAGAGCCCTAAACACACAGGGTAAAAACAGGATCTGCAGCAATGTGCAGTACAACAAAAATATGGTGTTTTTTTTTTTTTTTTAATGAAACCATGGAAACCTATTCTGGTACAACCTCAAAACATAGTTATGAACCTGGAAATAAGCAGAATATGGGACCTTTAAAAAAAAAAAAAGGATTGATGGAGTAATATAAGGTCACAAATAATGTATTTAGACAACTACATGCAGTATTTAAGACAGTTTTTTTTCAATATAAAACCATATAATTTATTTATTGTCATATGCTCAACATTTACAGAGGCTCTCACGCTCCCTCTACATATTAAATATGTATAAAAATGAAAAAGCGTGCAGGTAAAAATGAGAATCTAAGACATACCATATATAAAATATAAAGTCATATATTTGTTGTAGACAAGTGAACAGTAATTGAATAAACTGAAATAAAAAGAACAACTAAACTGTATAATAACCTTAAAATGCAAACAGGAATGTAATGAACGCATGTGTGATGAGATGTTACGACTGTATTGGTCGATACGAGGAAAAAACGTCACGTTCAGCGTCATAGGCGTAAACAGAAGAACGTCTGATGTTAACCCTAACCACAATGTGCCTAAGCCTAACATGGCGAGCATCACGGACAAAATGGCAACCGTTACGTTCAAAATGGCGACCAAAAATGGCGTCCGCTACGTTCAAAATGGTGATCATTGAGTTCAAAACGGCAACCAAAAATGGCGGCCGTTACGTTCAAAACGGCGACCCTTACAGTCAAAACGGCGATATAGATATAGATTTTTGTCCCGATGCCGATCCATCAGCCTTTGCCGATGACCGATACCGATTTTCTTGAGCCGATATTTGGAGCCGATTCTGCTTTGGCTCCCTCAATTCACATCGTAAATACGTAAACCCTGCCACACCGGATTTGTTTTGGGAATCTGCTCTGCTATTTCCTTAAAAAATAACCAAAAAAAAACACAGATTAGTGTCACTCCTGCAATCATCTTCCATTCATATCACCCAAATGATGTGTTCACTGTGCATCATATGGACGGGTGCACTGCATGTGGTTAACTGTGCATCAACATCCACAACAGAGCCTTGATGATGCGTTGCTTGCTGACATATAAGACTATTACATTAATATATATATACACACACACACACACACACACACACACACACACACACACACACACACACACACACACACACACAAGACAGATCTAATCAGGTCATCACTAAATGTCCTTTGTCAACACATTTCAATAATTTAAGAAAACAATAAACCTGAAAAGTAGCCATTGAAATAAAGGGCTTGATTTGTAATTTAAGACTGTCATGGTGTTAGTGGGCGAGGGGGGTGGGGTGTGTGTGTGTGTGTGTGTGTGTGTGTGTGTGTGTGTGTGTGTGTGTGTGGGAGGGCAGTGCATGGTCTGCAGGTGAACTGCAGCGACTCCGGCAGCACAGAGCTGCCTGTGGACGCCTAATACCGGGAAAAAAAACTATTGCCACAGCACGCATAAACGCAAATATCGGCCCGATATATCGGCCGGCCGATAAAAGCTACTATTAATAACCAATAAATAAAAGTCTACTATTAATAACCATTGTAAAGAAGTGTATACAAACAAAAAAAAATAATAATTGTAAAATGTGCCGGAATAATTCTTAATTTATTACTTTTTAGAAATACTTTCTAAATATTTTTCATATAGTAACAAAATGTGTTTGAATGTTAATTCCCAAACAGACCTTTCTAACAACGAGTCTTCTTAAACTACTGTATCTTCCAAGATGGCGTCAGGTGTGACAGACACCGTAAGGTCACCTATAGTTTATTTTCCTGCTCCGTCCGAGTCATGTGTACATTTGATAATAATGAGCGGGCCCCTCCCCAGAAGTCGAGTCGTCCCTAACAGGAGTCAAAGGTTGAGCTGCTGCTAATCCATGTAACACTAGGAGAATAATCCTCAGGGCTGTGGCTGCTCGCTCTACAGTTTTCTTTCCTCCTTTTGTTTTTCTGGTAAGTGATCTTGGAAAATGTTTCAGCGATGGCCCCCAGTCTGCAGAGAGATCGGGGCGGGGGGGCCCAAGGACAATTGTGTTCTTTACTAATTTGGGGGTTGTGTAGTTCCTCTTCGGGGAGCACTAGAGGCTTAGAAAACAACAAAGAAGTGCAGAGAGCTGTGACAGAAAGCATAGTGTTGGTGATTTGCAGCTATATCTTATTTTGGAAACATACACACTTGCAGTCAGACCATAGGACTGTACGTATTAACTCCTTAAACCTGCTTTCTATCTGAATTCCTGCAGGGGGAGACTCCTTAAACCTGCTTTCTATCTTAATTCCAGCAGGGGGAAACTCCTTAAACCTGCTTTCTATCTTAATTCCAGCAGGGGGAAGACTCCTTAAACCTGCTTTCTATCTGATCTCCAGCAGGGGGAAACTCCTTAAACCTGCTTTCTATCTGATCTCCAGCAGGGGGAGACTCCTTAAACCTGCTTTCTATCTTAATTCCAGCAGGAGGAGACTCCTTAAACCTGCTTTCTATCTGATCTCCAGCAGGGGGAGACTCCTTAAACCTGCTTTCTATCTGATCTCCAGCAGGAGGAGACTCCTTAAACCTGCTTTCTATCTGAATTCCTGCAGGGGGAGACTCCTTAAACCTGCTTTCTATCTGATCTCCAGCAGGGGGAGACTCCTTAAACCTGCTTTCTATCTGATCTCCTGCAGGGGGAGACTCCTTAAACCTGCTTTCTATCTGAATTCCTGCAGGGGGAGACTCCTTAAGCCTGCTTTTTATCTGATCTCCAGCAGGGGGAGACTCCTTAAACCTGCTTTCTATCTGAATTCCTGCAGGGGGAGACTCCTTAAACCTGCTTTCTATCTTAATTCCTGCAGGGGGAGACTCCTTAAACCTGCTTTCTATCTGATCTCCAGCAGGGGGAGACTCCTTAAACCTGCTTTCTATCTGAATTCCAGCAGGGGGAGACTCCTTAAACCTGCTTTCTATCTGAATTCCAGCAGGGGGAGACTCCTTAAACCTGCTTTCTATCTGATCTCCAGCAGGGGGAGACTCCTTAAACCTGATTTCTATCTGATCTCCAGCAGGGGGAGACTCCTTAAACCTGCTTTCTATCTGATCTCCAGCAGGGGGAGACTCCTTAAACCTGCTTTCTATCTGAATTCCAGCAGGGGGAGACTCCTTAAACCTGCTTTCTATCTGAATTCCAGCAGGGGGAGACTCCTTAAACCTGCTTTCTATCTGATCTCCAGCAGGGGGAGACTCCTTAAACCTGCTTTCTATCTGATCTCCAGCAGGGGGAGACTCCTTAAACCTGCTTTCTATCTGAATTCCTGCAGGGGGGGACTCCTTAAACCTGCTTTCTATCTGATCTCCAGCAGGGGGAGACTCCTTAAACCTGCTTTCTATCTGAATTCCTGCAGGAGGAGACTCCTTAAACCTGCTTTCTATCTGATCTCCAGCAGGGGGAGACTCCTTAAACCTGCTTTCTATCTGATCTCCAGCAGGGGGAAACTCCTTAAACCTGCTTTCTATCTGAATTCCAGCAGGGGGAAACTCCTTAAACCTGCTTTCTATCTGAATTCCAGCAGGGGGAGACTCCTTAAACCTGCTTTCTATCTGATCTCCAGCATGGGGAGACTCCTTAAACCTGCTTTCTATCTGATCTCCAGCAGGGGGAGACTCCTTAAACCTGCTTTCTATCTGATCTCCAGCATGGGGAGACTCCTTAAACCTGCTTTCTATCTGATCTCCAGCAGGGGGAAACTCCTTAAACCTGCTTTCTATCTGAATTCCTGCAGGGGGAGACTCCTTAAGCCTGCTTTTTATCTGAATTCCCCTCTGCAGGGTAAATCCAGACAGCTACCTAGACTATCTGCCCAATCTGAGTTTTCTGTTGCACAACTAAAACTACTTTTAAACAAACACGTTCCACCAAAACAAATTCCTTCCAGAGGCTGTTTTGCAGCGGCACCGTGGCTCCGTCCGGCGCTTAGCACCACCCAAGACGATTGTGATTGTTTCAAGAAATGCCGATAAACCAGACCATGTTTCTCTCCCATCCAGGAATGTTGTGTGGACTAGCCAGACCCTCCTCCGCAGCGCTGTGGAGGAAGGACTGGCAATGCAAGACTACTTAGGGATGGACTTAGTGAAAATAAAATTCCCCTTTTGCTGGGGACCCCTTTAAGGAGCCCTGGGCGTTCCCATACCCCACTTTGGGAACCATTGATCTTACCTTGATCTACAAGAGACAAATTAGAGAGGTCTATAGCAATGGAATTAGTTCTTTCACTTCAGCAAGTATTGGCCAAGTTTGATGTTGTTCGGAGACTAAAACAAGTTATGGAACGTTTCTGCATTCATCCTGGTTAACTTTCTCTTTCTCCCCCTCCCTCCCTCCCCCACCAACCAGCAGATGAGGTGATTGTGACAGGTATTATACAGGTAATGATCTCGACAGAATGGGATTTCATTAATCCTGACGGGAGGCGAACAGCTGACATCGTGCAGGAAGGAAGAGGCGGCTAATCGAGATTGTTGTAATCCTGGTGGTTTGATGGACACTTAAGCAAATAGATTCTGTGTTTGTACAGCTTGTAAACGTATGGATTACGGTCGCAGCACAATATGAATCGGATAACAAAATATTAACCGGTGATATTATCAGCTCCAGGAAACGGATCATGGGCTTTGACTGTAAATTAACATTGATAAGAAACATTCCTCATGACGGATTTCCTCCCATTTCCTAAAAGGTGTGTTTTCTCTTGTTTTGCTGCAGCTTCCACACACACACCCACACACACACAGAGCGTGGTCTTTAGCCAGGTGGAGACATCGACAAGCAAGCCACGTTTAATGGAGGATGCACCTGCTTCGCCTCGGCCGACACTGCGAAGGTCTCTGCTGCCTTAATCCTCTTTGACTTTATTCATGCAAAGGTCATCTCTGATTCTGGAAATGGAGGAGGCAATGGTTGTGGAGGGTCTCCCAGCTTGAAAGCTGTGGTAGAGCCTGGAAAACTGTGTGTGTGTGTGTGTGTGTGTGTGTGTGTGCGCATGTTTTGTTATTTAGGATGACATTAGTCACAGGTGCAGGATCATTACTCACCAGTGAAACATGAAACCATGTTGCCTCAGAGATTGCTGCCTCTTCCCCCCAAAAATACTGCCTGCTGTAAGTTTACATGCACAATAATATTCCACTATTTTAAGTAATATATTTTATATAAGACACTTTCTCTGTCATCTCCAACTACTGCATTGGCTAGCCTGACCGGAATAATCAAGCTGCAGGCTACCGGTAAGGTAACATTATCCTGTGTCTTTAGCTGCAGGCTACTGAAAGCTAACATTGCCCGGTGTCTTTAGCTGCAGGCTACCGGTAAGGTAACATTATCCTGTGTCTTTAGCTGCAGGCTACTGAAAGCTAACATTGCCCTGTGGGTTTAGCTGCAGGCTACTGAAAGCTAACATTGCCCTGTGTCTTTAGCTGCAGGCTACTGAAAGCTAACATTGCCCTGTGTTTTTAGCTGCAGGCTACTGAAAGCTAACATTGCCCTGTGTCTTTAGCTGCAGGCTACCAAAAGTTAACATTGCCCTGTGTCTTTAGCTGCAGGCTACCAAAAGCTAACATTGCCCTGTGTCTTTAGCTGCAGGATACCAAAAGCTAACATTGCCCTGTGTCTTTAGCTGCAGGCTACCAAAAGCTAATATTGCCCTGTGTCTTTAGCTGCAGGCTACCAAAAGCTAACATTGCCCTGTGTCTTTAGCTGCAGGCTACCAAAAGCTAACATTGCCCTGTGTCTTTAGCTGCAGGCTACCAAAAGCTAATATTGCCCTGTGTCTTTAGCTGCAGGCTACCAAAAGCTAATATTGCCCTGTGTCTTTAGCTGCAGGCTACCAAAAGCTAATATTGCCCTGTGTCTTTAGCTGCAGGCTACCAAAAGCTAACATTGCCCTGTGTCTTTAGCTGCAGGATACCAAAAGCTAATATTGCCCTGTGTCTTTAGCTGCAGGCTACCAAAAGCTAATATTGCCCTGTGTTTACGGCCTCCTGACTAATGCTGACCTTACACCAAATCACTTTTCAAGCGATTTCACTGTCAGACACAAATTTCCAATATCAGAATCCTGAGAGTCTTGCTAGAGTCAGGGCGCTCTCGTCTGTCGTGCATTGTAAGGTGGTCATAAAACTCAGTGTGTGCTTTCTTCACGCTCGTGTTGTCCTTGGGTCAAATTTGACCCGTTTTCAGGTCAATTTTTTTTTGGTCACAAAAAAAGAAAAAAGAAATGGGACTGTCAAAATAAGCGCTGAAGATGTCAACATTCAAAACATCAAAAAGACTTTGGAAAAAAAACACCAAAAAATAAACAAAATCACCCACAACATTAAAAAAGTGACAAAAATGTTGGAAAAAGCATAAAAATATTCAAAATAATTTTGAAAAAAGTGACCAAAACGTTTTTTTTCATGGTCGACAGGAAGACAACACAAGGGTTAATTCAGCATTTCTCTACTCTTGAAGTTCTAACAAAATCAAATGTATTATTGTATGTTTTAAGTCTTGGTAGTGAAATCTTCTAGTGACTCAGGAACTTTAATGTATACTTAATTAAATTAAATAAAATTACAATTTACACTGTTATTACACACAGGCCTAAATTTCACACACATGCTCAGTACCTGTACATGCACTGGGGGACCAGCACCCTGAGCGGGGGTGGGCGCTGCCCATGGAAAGGCGCCCCCAGCAGTTGGGGGTTTTGTGCTTCGCTCCGAACGGGGACTTGAACCAGAGACGCTCCGGTTCCCCCAAGCCAACTCCCTACGAACTGAGCTACTGCCCCCTTTATGACAATGTCTTTAGATGTGAGATGCTTTTACAGCATTAGGGTCAGCTCTGTGCTGAACTGGATATCTTTGAGTTGTGGACAAAACAAGACATTCAAGGAAGTCATTGTGGGCTTTAAAAAAAAAATTAATAGATAGATCGTTAAATCCAGAAAACAAACAGATTAAATCAACAATGAAAATAAGCAAACTCTTTCCATCCTTCAATATTTCTTTAAAGAATGAAACAATGCTCCCGTCCAGTTGTATACAGCATTTAACAGGTCAGAAAAGAAGGAAGTCTACATGTAGGCTGGAGGTTGACCCTAACTGGTCTTATATAATATAGAATATTAAACAAAAGAAATACCGCCGCGCCACTCCATTAGTTGAACTCTAACTACACAAAGTGCTCTAGCACCCAAAGAGAGCCACGCTCCAGCAGCCATGTAAAACAGGAAACACAGCCAGAGAAGTGGGAGTCAATTCAACCAAAGTGCAAAAGAGAAAAGGTCACTTCTGAGTAGAGACAAAGTGCTAATTAAGAGGAGCCAGTCCACTGCCTCCACACAGAGGCAGTTAAAAAGTCTTCATGTGTCATAAAAAGCTTCTGCGTCAAGACGTCAGAGAGCCGCTGAACTGGAACAACACAAAAACCAGAGAGCTGTGGACCCCGAGCAGGGCCAGGCGAAGGCGACACGCTGCTGTCTAATTTATTCATAAGCTAGACTTTTAGATAAATCTCGGCCTTTTTCACGGCTCCAGCATGGCTTTCAATGACACACTAGCTTATTTTAAGCTTAAGTAATGAGATAATTAGACAACATTCTTCCAAAATGAACAAAAAAAAACTTCAATTTTAGCCTTTTATGGAAGTGTTTTTGTTAATTGGCTCCCATGTCCCACTTTCCCAGGGATAACTTTTGCTCATAAAGTTCAGGTTTCTACCTTCCCTCACAAACCAGACAGACAGACAGACAGACAGGCAGACAGACAGACAGGCAGACAGGCAGACAGACAGACAGGCAGACAGGCAGACAGACAGGCATCCAGTAGCAAGACAACCATAACACAACAAACACATATGCACCCATATATCACACATACGTAAGAATAAGAATAAAAATCACTCACAAAAATGCAATGACCATGATAAACACATGTTTCTTCTTCTTTCAAGCCCATTGAAAGATTTGTTGGTTGCTGTGGTAACTCCTCCTGTCCATACTGGCCATGAAGAGATCCTTTCTCATTGGATAGCTTTCAAAGGTAAAGGCAGTGTATTTTGGCTTAACTGTGGTGTTTGAATATAGTAGAACAAGTGTAACTTTGGGAGATAACTACATTTTTGCACCGACCGAGTAGTAATTATTTTATCCCCCAACGTTGACAACATGACAAACTGTGGAAGTGCTGCTGAGCTGAATCCTCTGGAGGACTGATGAGAGGCAGGTGTGTCAACACGTGGGGATAATTTGGGAACGTGAGCAGGTGAATGTGATCATCTGGTGGACAAGTCGGGAAAGTTCCTCAGAAATGCATGGGGCTGATAATAAGCCAATCGGGGGCCATTTACATGCATACAATTTAATTAATTTAATTTATACTCTTTATTGACCTTCTATGGGGAAATTACAATGTACACTCTGTTGGTATTACATACTACACACAGGCCTGAACTACACACACATTCTTAGGTCCTATTCCTATACATGCACTAATGGAGAGTGTGTGTGTGTGTGGGGTGGGGGGGGGTGCCAGTGCTGGACCAGACAGGGGTTTGGTGCCTTGCTAAAGAGCACTTTGGCAGTGCCCAGGAGGTGAACTGGCATGTCTCCAGCTACCACTCCGTACTTTGGTCCGAACGAGGACTTGAACCAGCGACCCTCCGGTTACCAACCCAACTCCCTGCGGACGGACCCCCACATACAGTTATTTTGAAAAACTGAGACATTTCCCTTCGTTTGGGCCCTTCGTGACGGTACGGGACGGTTAACGACACACGCGCTGGGTGAAAGTCCTGCGTTTGACCCATCCCCCCCCCACCCCGACCAACCTCCCTACGAGGAATTTCCCCCTTACATACTACTCCCTAAACCCCGTCTAGATGCTGCTAGACGCCTTTTTCGTCGCATCACATACAGACAGCCACTGTCCAAATGTCCGTAAACATACATTAATACAAAACCATGTGCCTTCCACACATATGCTCAACATAAAAACATGATGTATCCATCCACCAAGCCAGGTGTGTAGTAGGTCCCTGCTCAGGGGTCCTTGGTCTAAAAACCGTTGAAGACCCCTGGTTTAGATGACGGGAGCGCCCCGACTCTACCAAGACTCTCAGGATTTCATTTCATTTCAACAATATTGGAAAAGACGTCTGTCTCAACTTTGAGGTGCCGTAAGTAGGATTGCAAAGATCCAGGACTTCTTAGTCCCTCCCCCCCTTTCTGCTAAATCCCCAAGCAGTCTCCTAACCCCGCCCCCCTGGCCCTGATTGGTGCATCTGAACAGGGAGCGGTGGATTTTTGCAGGCTGTAGGTGGCGCCACAGAAGCTGGATTGTTTTTTACATGACCTGCTTCATGTAGTTCTACTCCAACATGGGGTCACTTTCAGCAAACATGACAGAACATTAGTTTTCTAAGTCTTACCTATAAATGAGTGAAATCCTGAAAACCTTGGCCACATGAATACTGTTTTTTTTAAACCTCATGTCGTCCTCAGGTCAAATTGACCCGTTGTCCTATATCAATGTTCTTTTTAATCCCCCAAAATAACATGATTGATTCCACACAACGCTCTTTGCCAAGTACAAATCTCTACTTTCATTAATTTTGAGGCGTCTTATTCTATTTTATATATTTTTTTACATTTGGAGAAATAATTGAAGTGTTTTTGAAATAGTATTGAGAGTAAAAGTTGACATATTCCAGTCTGTGATTATCATCAACATCTATTCCTTTAATTTTAGTCTCAATAATTCCTAATTTCTGCTTTTCTAACTCAAACATTAGGTATAATTTCTTATAAATGAGGATTATTGACCATAAATTCCTAAAATAACTGTAAAACTGAAGTTAATAAGTTAGTGTTACGTGGTGTTGAAAACGTCAAAAAAAAGTGACAAACATTGAAAAAAGTGTGAAAAACCCCCCCAAAAAAATTAAAAACCGACAAAAAGCGTCAACAAAAGTGTTGATTTTCAATTTTGACGGGAAGACAAAACCGGTTCACGACACAACGTGTCACACTTAATTGTTGAACTCCATGAAATGATAAACTTTTCTAATTAACATTGAAAAAAAGTGTCAAAGTGATGAAGAAAGGGACAAAAACGTTACAAAAAAGTTTCAAAAAGTCGATAAAAAGCCTCTCAACGAAAGTGTGGATTTTCCCTTTTGACGGGAAGACAACCTGAGGGTTAAAGATGTATCTGCGGACGCGGCCTCCGTCTCACGCCTGACGTGACTCTGCAGCGAACGTGTTGTTCGATATCGTGCTTCAACATCACCGCTGCGTCCCCTAATCGTAGTTTTCGTCTCATGCAGTGATATCCGACCGTGTCATTTAGACAGAAGAAGCGTCCCTCTGATGCCAGGCATCCAGAACTGGCACTTGGTGTAATTTGCTCTTTTCACACACACACTGCATTCCCTGTTTGCCTTTTTGATTTGCTTTCATTGTTGTGTATTTTCTCTCTCTCTCTTGTTCTTCTCATCTCTGCAGTTTGATTGTTTTTCGGTTTAATCGCAGCTTATTCCCGGCCCCTTGTTTCCTTCTTCGTGTTGTCATTTCATCCTCCTCCACGTCCTCCTCCTCCTCCTCGTCCTCGTCTCAGAGGGCTTGTTTTCTGTTCGTGCCATGGCTCTTTTCTTGTGTCCCTCGCCGGCGGAAATTGACGCCTAAATACACAGGAGGACAGAACAAAACAAACAGCCAGAGAACAGATGCAGCTCGGCTGCAGAAATTCCTCCGTTTCTGTCTCGTTCTCCAACCGTGTGACATTGGGGAGAAAAGTGATGGTGCAACACGATGAAACATCCTTCACAACAAAGACACGGCCTCTGAAAGGAGAGCCAAGGCTGTATACATGTATTGTACACAGGCTTTACATGAAAGGGTGGATAAAGGCTCTCTCACACCCTGCCTATAAACCCTAACAGATTAGTCCGGTTTATGACAGCTTAGGCTATATTGTTGTAGCGTTAGCGATCTGTGCAACGGACAGTTTGGGTGATCACTCTACTGTTGTGTCCTTTCACTGTCAAAAAAAACAACCAATGGACGTAGCAGAAGTGGCATCAGTCACCCATATATCTTTTCCACCGTAGGCACTTCTGGTGCTGGTTCGGAGTCAGTGCCAAATATTGAACCGGTTCTTTGCTTTTCCACACAAATCAACCTGGCTCTGGGCCAAGAAAACGGGTTCCAACTCAGCACCAAGTTAGCGCTGGTCCAGAGATTAGAACCGGTTACGTCAGGTTTTTGGCCACCATTTTTAAAACACCGGGCAGCTGTTAACCATAGAGAGCTGTTGATGTTAGCTCGGGTATGGATGGGAAACCAAAACAACCGTGGTCTGTGGAGGAAACCGACGGTCTGCTGGCTCTCAGGCGGTGGGAAATCGAGCCGGTTCTTAGATAACTGGCGAGTAGAACCAGCACCGAACTGGCAATAGCACCAGCCCAGAACCAGCACCTGGTTAGCCTTGGTGGAAAAGACATACCATTGGTTTGCAGACTGACGTTTTCTAAGCCTCGAGTTTGGCAAATTCAAATCTCAAATATATTGTTTTTTGTAGTGAGTATACTGGGATTTTCCTCCCTGCCTCACACTCGCCTGTCCCTAAGCACTGAGCACTGGGACGTTTCCGTATACAAACTGTACACGGACAACTGGCGTTTCAGTATTGATGGCGTTCATTTAAAGCCGTGGAAAAACCACACTAGGAGTTGAGAACCGATGAGACAGATTTAACTTTTTTTTTGAGAAACGCAGCTTTTTCAGCAACTTTTACTTTAAAACTTCCTTCAAACTCAACGTAGTTGCGAGAAAAGTGTGACAGCTTGATGTTGCTTAGTAACTTTCAAGGTTGCATGGTATGAGAATTTCACTTTGAGGTTTTTTAACATTAATATGATGTCATAGTTATAACTGACTATCAAACTGGATAATAAAAGAAAGTTCTGTGGCGTTCATTGTTGGAGAACCTGAGTCACACTGACAACAAAGATAGAAATCATATCATATCACATCCATACAGGGATATATATATATATATATATATATATATATATATACACACATGTATGACACACTGGTATCGGATCAGTACTTGGTTTTGGCCAAAGTTCAGGTTTCAGACTCAGTATCGGGAAGAAAAAAATGGCATCGGACCATCTCCACAAGGTACTTTAACCCTTGTGTTGTCTTCCCGAAAATCAACACTTTTGTTGACGCTTTTTATCGATGTTTTTGACTTTTTCTAACGTTTTTGTCCCATTTTTCAACATTTGACACTTTTTTCAATGTTTGTCACTTTTTTTGACGTTTTCAACACTACGTAACACTAACTTATTAACTTTAGTTTTACAGTTATTTTTGGAATTTATGGCCAATAAACCTCATTTATAGGAAATTATACCTAATGTTTGAGTTAGAAAAGCAGAAATTAGGAATTATTGAGACTAAAATTAAAGGAATGGATGTTGATGATAATCACAGACTGGAATATGTCAACTTTTACTCTCAATACTATTTCAAAAACACTTAAAAAAAACTTATAAAATTGAATAAGACGCCCCAAAATGAATCAAAGTAGAGATTTGTACTTGGCAAAGAGCGTTGTGTGGAATCAATCATGTTATTTTGGGGAATTAAAAAGAACATTGATATAGGACAACATGAGGACAACATGAGGACAACATGGGGACAACATGAGGACAACATGGGGACAACATGAGGACAACATGAGGGTTAAAAAATAAAATATATGACACACTGGTATTGGATCAGTACTCAGTATCGGCCAAAGTTCAGGTATCAGAATCAGTATCAGTAATGGCATCTGACCATCTCTACATGGTACTTTATGTTAGTAATACTATATATACTAGTTAGTAATACTATATTAGTAATACTAATATCAAAACAATAGAACTCAAACCCA
>JABXJD010000177.1:640000-672500 GCA_013375575.1 Percina caprodes | reverse complement strand
GGTCATATTTTAAAAATCTAATTTTTTTTCCAACATTTTGGTCGTCTTTTTCACAACTTTTGTCATTTTTCTCCAAGTTTTTCAAGCTTTTGTCACGTTTTTCCAATTTCTTTGTCACTATTTGTAAAAAAAACAAATGTGCGCTTTTTGACGGTTTTGTTGGAGAGAGCAGAGAAGTGTTTTTGTTCCGAAGTTTTTTGTCATTTTTTTTGGATGTTTTAGTTGCTTTTCCGATGTTTTTGTCATTTTTTGGGACGTTTTTGTTGCTTTTCCGACGTTTGTCATTTTTTTGGACGTTTTAGCTGCTTTTCCGACGTTTTTGTCATTTTTTGGATGTTTTAGTTGCTTTTCCGACGTTTTTGTCATTTTTTTGGACGTTTTTGTTGCTTTTCAAACGTTTTAGTCTTTTTTTGGACGTTTTTGTTGTTTTTCCGACGTTTTTGTCATTTTTTTGGACGTTTGTTGCTTTTCCAACGTTTTTGTCATTTTTTTGGACGTTTTTGTTGCTTTTCCGACGTTTTTGTCATTTTTTTGGATGTTTTGGTTGCTTTTCCGACGTTTTTGTCATTTTTTTGGACGTTTTTGTTGCTTTTCCGACGTTTTTGTCATTTCTTTGGATGTTTTAGTTGCTTTTCCGACGTTTTTGTCATTTTTTTGGACGTTTTTGTTGCTTTTCCGACGTTTTTGTCATTTCTTTGGATGTTTTAGTTGCTTTTCCGACGTTTTTGTCATTTTTTTGGACGTTTTTGTTGCTTTTCCGACGTTTTTGTCATTTTTTTGGATGTTTTAGTTGCTTTTCCGACGTTTTTGTCATTTTTTTGGATGTTTTTGTTGATTTTCCGACGTTTTTGTCATTTTTTTGGATGTTTTAGTTGCTTTTCCGACGGTTTTGTCATTTTTTTGGACGTTTTTGTTGCTTTTCCGACGTTTTTGTCATTTTTTTGGATTTTTTTAGTTGCTTTTCCGACGTTTTTGTCATTTTTTTGGACGTTTTTGTTGCTTTTCGAACGTTTTAGTCTTTTTTTGGACGTTTTTGTTGTTTTTCCGACGTTTTTGTCATTTTTTTGGACGTTTGTTGCTTTTCCAACGTTTTTGTCATTTTTTTGGAAGTTTTTGTTGCTTTTCCAACGTTTTTGTCATTTTTTTGGACGTTTTTGTTGCTTTTCCAAAGTTTTTGTCATTTTTTTGGACGTTTTTGTTGCTTTTCCGACGTTTTTGTCATTTTTTTGGATGTTTTAGTTGCTTTTCCAAAGTTTTTGTCATTTTTTTGGACGTTTTTGTTGCTTTTCCGACGTTTTTGTCATTTTTTTGGATGTTTTAGTTGCTTTTCCGACGTTTTTGTCATTTTTTTGGATGTTTTTGTTGATTTTCCGACGTTTTTGTCATTTTTTTGGATGTTTTTGTTGCTTTTCCGACGTTTTTGTCATTTTTTTGGATGTTTTAGTTGCTTTTCCGACGTTTTTGTCATTTTTTTGGACGTTTTTGTTGCTTTTCCAACATTTTAGTCTTTTTTTGGACGTTTTTGTTGCTTTTCCAACGTTTTTGTCATTTTTTTGGACGTTTGTTGCTTTTCCAAAGTTTTTGTCATTTTTTTGGACGTTTTTGTTGCTTTTCCAACATTTTAGTCTTTTTTTGGACGTTTTTGTTGCTTTTCCAACGTTTTTGTCATTTTTTTGGACGTTTGTTGCTTTTCCAAAGTTTTTGTCATTTTTTTGGACGTTTTTGTTGCTTTTCCAAAGTTTTTGTCATTTTTTTTCAGACGTTGTTGCAGTCCCTGGGCAGGCAGGTGTCCTTCATAGATGAGTGACAGGAACAAGAGCTGGTGGGGGGAGGGAGCAGGGGATTATGGGAGGAGGCTGCTGCCTGGCAGGTGACGCTCAGCGGGGGAGAATCGAAGGAGGAGCGCCCTCCTTGACCCCCGCCTGCCAGCAGAGGAAGGAGGCTGAGCGTGGAGGCGGGATCCCAACACCACCCCCTCGTCACGCTGAAGGAGGGGGTGGTGTCTTTGAACACACCGTTTCACCTGTTTTTTTATTATCTAAAATTATTGTTGGGTGTTGTTACACACTTTTATTTTGATATTAATTGAATTGTCTTTGTTCATTTGTCCCATGACTGTACTCTCCCTCGTGTTGTCTTCCCGTCAAAATGAAAATCAGCACTTTTATTGACGCTTTTTATCAATGTTTTTAACTTTTTCTTACATTTTTGTCCTTTTTTTCAATGTTTGTCACTACGTAACGCTAACTTAACTTTAGTTTTACAGTTATTTTAGGAATTTGTGGTCAATAAACCTCATTTATAGGAAATTATACCTAATGTTTGAGTTAGAAAAGCAGAAATTAGGAATTATTGAGACTAAAATTAAAGGAATGGATGTTGATGATAATCACAGACTGGAATATGTCAACTTTTACTCTCAATACTATTTCAAAAACACTTCAATTTGGTTTCAAATGCTATAAAATTGAATAAGACGCCCCAAAATCAATGAAAGTAGAGATTTGTACTTGGCAAAGAGCGTTGTGAGGAATCAATCATCTTATGTATATACACCCCCAACCAGCCCCGTCAGACCCCGCCTACCAAGATCCCGGGTCTGGCCCAGGTTTCTCCGATAAAAGGAGTTTTTCCTCACCACTGTCGCACTAAATGCTCCTTGGGGGAATTACTAGAATTGTTGGGATTTTATACTTGATAAATTATAGAATGTGGTCTAGACCTACTCTATCTGTAAAGATTTTACAGAAAAAAAAATCATACAGGCATTAACGTGGTCTGAGCCCAACACCCCCACTCGTCCTCTATTTCGTCACCTTGGTTTATTGAGGCTTACTGAGCACAGTGTGGATCATGAAGCCTGCATGATGTTCCAGGTTGTTCACAGGATGAACCGCCGGCTGTGGGAGCTTCTTCCAGTCAGTCGTCCCCGGGACACTTATGACACCAGGAGAAAACACAGAATCACTGGTAAAAAACGGTTAAAATGTACGAACCTGAGTGGAGTTTGTAGGGGAGCGCAGATCTGGAACGAGCTCGAAGAAATCTGGAAACTGTTGCATTTGGCCTCCATCTTCATTCTTTCACCAGCTTCATTCGGTCTCCAGCTTCATTCTTCTTCATTTCCCCCAGTATTTCCTCTCTGTCTGCACACAGGGGGGGCAACAAAGACAGATGGAAGTGGACGGACGAGGAAACGAGAGACTTTCTGAATTTAATTTATCAGGAACTGACGAAGGAAATGGCCGACAAAGGTTAGGACAAGCCGTCGGACGTCCACCAGCTTCATTCTGCCTCCATCTTGTTTCTGCCTCCATCTTCATTCTTTCACCAGCTTCATTTTGCCTCCATCTTCTTTCTGCCTCCATCTTCTTTCGCCTTCCATCTTCATTTGGCCTCCATCTTCTTTCGCCCTCCATCTTCTTTCGCCCTCCTGCATTTGTTTTTCAGCAGAGAAAGGCTGAAGGAACAAGCATGGAGTAAGTGATGGAGCAGCGTGAGGTGATGGATGCAGCGTGAGGTCAGCAGACCGGCACACCGGCCTGGATTTGCTGCTGTAAGCCTATTAAAGGGGTTTGGACTAGGTGGGCCAGCGCAGACCACCCACCCACCCACACACACAGGCCTGCTGGCAGCGGTGGAATGTAACTAAGTACATTTACTCAGGTACTGTACTTAAGTCCAAATGTTGAGGTACTTGTACTTTACTTGAGTCTTTTCTTTTTACGTTACTTTCTACTTCTACTCTCACGCACCATCGGGCTTCATCCTGGAAACGTACTTCCTTAGATCCAGACCAGCTTACATTTTTATTTTACTTACACATGGAGTATTGCAGCCTTCCCCAGTGACAGAACACACTTAACACACCAAACAACCATAGATAGCTACAACGTCTTTGAAATGATTCCCATCTCCTGTTATTGTTTGTAATGAGAAAGTTTATTTCGTGGATTTCACAGTTATGTCGTAAACCTACGATCTAAGCACGCGCGACTCCAATCTGCACTCAACTCACATCGGGCAGCGACACAGCCGTTGTTTACCTCTTTCCTTCTTCTAGTCCGTAGAAATAGCAAAGTCAGTAGCCTTTCCTCATTATAGCGCCACCTCTGTTTAGGTGAAGACTAGTCAGACTAGTGTTGCGACCACCACGTGGGAGCGTAAACCGTTACGGCGCGCCCATGACGTCACACTGGCGCCAGACAGGTCGGCTGCGGCGAGTATACCCCACGCTTAACCCTTGTGTTGTCTTTGGGTCAAATTTGACCTGTTTTTTCCATCAGAAATATGGGTTTCGTTTTGACTACCCAAAAAAAGAGCCAAAAACATTGAAAAAACAGAAACAAACGGGTCGATAAAAGAGACAAAAACGCCAGAAAGAGTTAAAGATTTTCAGGACAAGTACATGGGCGAATGGAAGACAACACCAGGGTTAACAGGATAGTGTCAAAATAGTGCAAAATAGTGGGAAATAGTGCAAAATAGTGGGAAATCCCCAAAACATCTGACCCAAATATACATTGACAGAATGAGTAAGACTACGAGGAACACCACTGCAGATAGTCGCACCCTCTTTCCAGCCAGTTTGAGTCTGGGAGGCGCAAAAAGTGTTTTTAAAAGTCTTTTATTCCAAATGCATCTGTATCCTCAACCAAACCAAGTGGCAATCAAACTGAGCTGCTATTTTAATGAATTTAAGCATGTGTTCTTTTTTTACCCTAATGTTTTTAGTTCATTTTTTTATATTTTACTTACTATATTTGAGATGTTGTCTGTATGTATCTGTCTTGTAGGTCTGGAGGGCCAAAGGAAAATAAAGATTTATCATATTGCTTTAGTTTTGCACTCCTGCTTTCTTATAGATTTATTAGGACAATGCACATTAATCAACATTTGTGTGAATGTGCCAATGTTAGCCAATCAGCTACTTTTCAGCTGTAGTCTGAGTTATCCAGCAGTCCAGACAGCTCGTTTTAAAAACCCTGGCACGGGGACTTATTAACCCTCATGATGTCCTCCTGTTGTCCCCATGTTGTCCTCCTGTTGTCCTCCTGTTGTCCTATATCAATGTTCTTTTTAATTCCCCAAAATAACATGATTGATTCCACACAACGCTCTTTGCCAAGTACAAATCTCTACTTTCATTAATTTTGGGGCGTCTTATTCAATTTTATAGCATTTGAAACCAAATTGAAGTGTTTTTGAAATAGTATTGAGAGTAAAAGTTGACATATTCCAGTCTGTGATTATCATCAACATCCATTCCTTTAATTTTAGTCTCAATAATTCCTAATTTCTGCTTTTCTAACTCAAACATTAGGTATAATTTACGTAGTGTTGAAACGTCAAACAAAGTTAGACGTTGAAAAAAGGCTGTCAAGAGAGCAAGCAAATGCTTTGGTGTTGTGATTTTATTTCAAACTGAATATCTGACAAATGAAACTAAATGAAAAGAGGTTTTTAACCGCGTTAAACGTCACTTCCTCCCGCCTTCTTGCGGCTCCACGTAGGCGTCGGGCAGCAGCAGCTGGCTGAAGCGCAGCAGCTGCAGGTCCAGGGTGGGGCCCCGCTCCTTCGCCGGGGGCCAGCCCTCCCTGAAGCTCCGGACGGGCGGAGGGGGCGGGGGCAGGTCAGAGTCCGGGGGGCTGGAGTAGGAGTCGTCATGGTGATGCCGGTGGTTGTGGTGATGGTGGTGGTGGTTGTTGTTGTTGGGGTCCGGAGGAGCGATGCTGCCGTTGCTGTGGCAACCGACCAGGAAGGCCCCGTGGCGGTGGCGGTGGTACAGCAGGCCGGCCGCCGCCAGCAGCAGCAGGATGAGCGAGCTGAGCAGGAAGAAAAGCACGTAGACGCCCTTCGTCTCAGGCGACTGGGCCGAGCTGCAACCTGCAGGCGGACAACAGGAAGTCAGTGGCCGGCCGGTTGGGTTTGGTTTGGATTTTGACCGATTCGGCGCTAAAACGATACTTTTAAAAACATGACAGTAGCTGTGTTTCCATCCACACGTTTTTATCCAAATTAAGTGATATTGAATGAAAAACGCATTCTGGAAACAGTAAAATAAGATGGAATTTCATTAATATCGACTCAAAGGAAATACGTTCGGCCTCATCTGATTTTTTCTTGATATTCGACTTATGCGATAAACGTTGATGGAAACGTTAATAAATAATGAATTGCGAGTTTGAGGTCATTTTATGGTTGCAACCCGCCACAAAACAAAGAAGAAGAAGTTGTAGTTCATTGCCCCCAGTATTTCCTCTCTGTCTGCATACATGGCGGGGGGGCAACAAAGACAGATGGACGTGGACGGTCGAGGAGACGAGAGACTTTCTGAATTTAATTTATCAGGAACTGACGAAGGAAATGGCCGACAAAGGTTAGGACAAGCCGTGGGACGTCCTGCGGAGACAATGGAAGACGCTCAATGGCTGGCTGGCTATCTACACTATTATAGGATGGAAGAATGAGCCGTAAATCCAGGATTAGGCTTGTGTGATGGCTCATGTTGCAAGTTGTATGTTGGTAAAATAGTTAAATAAAAATCACAAAAAATTAACTATGGATGCACTGAAGCCCGATTTTTGGGGTTGGGCTGAATACCGAATCCTCCTCCCATTCTCAGTCCGTTACCACGGAAACAACATTAAAGAAGTAAACATCGTCCACAACCTTTTAACCCTTGTGTTGTCTTCCCATCAACCATGAAAAAAAAAAAAACATTTTATCACTTTTTCAACAGTTTTTACAGACATTTGTCACTTTTTCAATGTTGTGGTTGCTTTTTTGATGTTTTTGCTGAAGTTTCTCGATATTTTTATTGTTGACATTTTCAGCGCTTATTTCGACGGTATATTTTTGGTGCCAAAAGAAAAAAAAAAAATGATTGAAAACGGGTCAAATTTGACCCAAGGACACACTTGAGGGTTAAATAGTTAAATGTAACAACTTAATGTTGAATTCACACGCTCTTAGTAAGCTAACGTTAGCTTAGGAGCAGCCGGCTGTTCTAAGCTAACGTTAGCAGGAGCAGCCGCCGGCTGTTCCTAAGCTAACGTTAGCTGTTCCGCTCCCACCGCAGGGAGACTCATTCACCGAGAGCAGCTGACGGCCGGGGCGAGACTGGAGTCTCTTATTATTTCTGATGCTTCATGCACTGATGTTTTGGCCTCTGCGATGTTGTTTTGGGGTCCTCGCCGCCGCGAGACAGGCCGGCATCGCAAATTGAACATGTAGCTCGACTTGAACCGCCTTCTTTTGGCTGGGGGTGCTGCCGGCAGCGTTTATTCCATTTTCACCTTCTCATAGCCTACTTTGTTGAACGGTCCAACCCTTCCCGTTACGTACACCTCTCCCCGTAATCAACGGCGACGTCATTACTTCGAGCGTCACGCGAGTAGTGGTTCGGTGGGAATAGATTCTAAGATTTGGCCAAATCCGAACCCCGTCAAAAAGCCCAATATTCGGCCGAATCCTGGATTCAGTGCATCCCTGAAATGAACCTGCAGCCTTCTCATCAACGCAGGCGGTCCCTCCCGACCCCAGGCGGGACTCGTCCCGGAAGCCCGGCCTGCAGTGGCACGAGTACGACCCGAACTGGTTCACACAGTCTGCGTTAATGTCACACAGCACCATCTGGGTCCCGCACTCGTTGACATCTGAAACAGAGGACAGACAGACAGACAGACAGACAGACAGACAGACTCCTGACTCACATTGCCAGCTCCATCCCCACACAGCTGTGGTGTAAGTTCTGGCAACAGCACAGATGCATTCTGGGATAGGAGGGAAAAAACTCTGGGTTGTTTGCATCTTGTTTTTTATGAAGGGGGCCATTTTAGGCCTTTATTATTATTAATTTTTTTAATACTGTTTATTGATCCCCGGTGAGGAAATTACAATTTACACTGTTTTTTGTTAGTAATCACCCACCCACCCACCCACCCACGGGTAGAGCGAGGGGTAATGGCATGCAGTTTGCATACTTCAGGGTGCCTGTTGTCAGCTGGCCGTCCTACTATATAGTGAATTAAGGAGGACTGTCCACGATATTATGAAGTAATAAACTAAACTGAATTGGGGTAAAGTTTGCCGGGTGTTGAGGAATTGACGCATTCATGACATCATCAATCATAGAAAAGCTGTGAGGTCATAGCCAAGTCTCTCCATATTAGTCTATATCCACGATGTCCACTTTCGGCATTGCTCCGTTGCCGCCTGAAATTCTCCTCAGGTCTCTGCAGGGTAAATCCAGACAGCTAGCTAGACTATCTGTCCAATCTGAGGACTATGGTTACCTGGTCCTCAGATCTCTGCAGGGTAAATCCAGACAGCTAGCTAGACTATCTGTCCAATCTGAGGACTATGGTTACCTGGTCCTCAGGTCTCTGCAGGGTAAATCCAGACAGCTAGCTAGACTATCTGTCCAATCTGAGGACTATGGTTACCTGGTCCTCAGATCTCTGCAGGGTAAATCCAGACAGCTAGCTAGACTATCTGTCCAATCTGAGGACTATGGTTACCTGGTCCTCAGATCTCTGCAGGGTAAATCCAGACAGCTAGCTAGACTATCTGTCCAATCTGAGGACTATGGTTACCTGGTCCTCAGATCTCTGCAGGGTAAATCCAGACAGCTAGCTAGACTATCTGTCCAATCTGAGGACTATGGTTACCTGGTCCTCAGATCTCTGCAGGGTAAATCCAGACAGCTAGCTAGACTATCTGTCCAATCTGAGGACTATGGTTACCTGGTCCTCAGATCTCTGCAGGGTAAATCCAGACAGCTAGCTAGACTATCTGTCCAATCTGAGGACTATGGTTACCTGGTCCTCAGATCTCTGCAGGGTAAATCCAGACAGCTAGCGAGACCATCTGTCCAATCTGAGTTTCTGTTGACGACTAAAACTACTTTTGAACGTACACGTTCCACCAAAACAACTTCCTTCCAGAGGCTGTTTTGCAGCGGCACCGTGGCTCTGTCCGGCGCTTAGCAACGCCCAAGACGATTGTGATCGTTTAAAGAAATGCCGATGAACCAGAGCACGTTTTTCTCTCCTCCCAGAATGCTGTGTGGACACGCGAGACAACACGTCCCGCGTCACCCTGGAGGCTCGGCCCTGTGCCGTACCTGCAACCGACACCGAGGAGATCACAGCTTCCCAGCGGCTGGCGCCGACGGCCGCGGCTGCCAGGCCGTGCAGGTTGGAGAGGACGGCCCGGTGGACCTGCAGACCCTCCGGCCCCCGTCCAATCTGCAGCCAGATGATGTACAGCCCTCCTGCACTCAGTCTACACACACACACACACAAATTGAGAATTGAAATTGATGCTTCACTTAACCCTCATGTTGTCCCCGGGTCAAATTGACCCGTTTTCCTATATTAATGTTCTTTTTAATTCCCCAAAATAACATGATTGATTCCACGCAAC
The DNA here is from genome assembly GCA_013375575.1 of Percina caprodes. Taxonomy (NCBI): domain Eukaryota; kingdom Metazoa; phylum Chordata; class Actinopteri; order Perciformes; family Percidae; genus Percina; species Percina caprodes. The sequence continues at coordinate 663,071 of JABXJD010000177.1, read as the reverse complement.
GCTCTTTGGGGTTATTTTGGGGTGTATTTTTCTATTTTAATGTGACAAAAACGACACAAAAAGTGACAAAAACACAAAAAAGTGACATGAACATCAGGAAAACCTTCAAAAACATTGTGAAAAGTGACCAAAAACGACAGAAAACGTGCATTTGATAAACCAAATGGAAGTGTTTTTGAAATAGTATTGAGAGTAAAAGTTGACATATTCCAGTCTGTGATTATCATCAACATCCATTCCTTTAATTTTAGTCTCAATAATTCTTAATTTCTGCTTTTCTAACTCAAACATTAGGTATAATTTCCTATAAATGAGGTTTATTGTCCATAAATTCCAAAAATAACTGTAAAACTAAAGTTAATAAGTTAGTGTTACGTGGTGTTGAAAACGTCAAAAAAAGAAAAAAGTTAAAAACATTGATAAAAAGTGTTGCTTTTCAATTTTGACCTCATTTATAGGAAATTATACCTAATGTTTGAGTTAGAAAAGCAGAAATTAGGAATTATTGAGACTAAAATTAAAGGAATGGATGTTGATGATAATCACAGACTGGAATATGTCAACTTTTACTCTCAATACTATTTCAAAAACACTTCAATTTGGTTTCAAATGCTATAAAATTGAATAAGACGCCCCAAAATTAATGAAAGTAGAGATTTGTACTTGGCAAAGAGCGTTGTGAGGAATCAATCATGTTATTTTGGGGAATTAAAGAGAACATTGATATAGGACAACATGAAGACAACATGGGGGCAACATGAGGGCGACATGGGGACAACATGAGGACAACATGGGGGTTAATAGACAACAACTGATTGATAAATCTGCGCAGCTCTGTGAAAATGAAAGAAACAAGGACGTAATCAAGGGACATGAGACTTCTGTGGACGACGCATGTTCAACTCCGCGTGCTCTCGTTAGAGTTAATTCAAGTTTCCACGGTTCGAGCAGTCTGTTGTGTACCAACCTTTTTGATCTTTTAGTCTTCATGGCCAGCGGCGTATGCAGAGGCTTCAGCTGCTGGCTGATCTACAGAAACACAAGTCATCATGTCAATGTCAATTTCATTTCTATTAACATTTAAAAACAGTTGACCAACGTGCTGAACAGGGTCAAATATATAAAGAACACGTAAAAATTACTACAACCAAAGTGAATCACAGGGAGACAAACAACAACACTTTAACACATCAGAATTAGGGTTAACGAGGGTTAAAAGCTGCAGCAAACAGGTGCGTCTTAAGCAGCGATTTAACCGTTTGTAAGGTCTGTGCAGCTTTAATATGCATGGGGAGGTTGTTCCATAGGGTGGGGGCGCCCACTGCACGGGGAGGTTGTTCCATAGGGTGGGGGCGCCCACTGCACGGGGAGGTTGTTCCATAGGGGGGGCGCCCACTGCACGGGGAGGTTGTTCCATAGGGTGGGGGCGCCCACTGCACGGGGAGGTTGTTCCATAGGGTGGGGGCGCCCACTGCACGGGGAGGTTGTTCCATAGGGTGGGGGCGCCCACTGCACGGGAGGTTGTTCCATAGGGTGGGGGCGCCCACTGCACGGGGAGGTTGTTCCATAGGGTGGGGGCGCCCACTGCACGGGGAGGTTGTTCCATAGGGTGGGGGCGCCCACTTCAAAGGCTCTATCGCCCTTATTTTTTAGCCTTGTGACTCTTCACTCTACACGAAGCACCTTCAACGTATGCGTCGTCGACGACGACGTACCAACTGTTTCACCGACCGCAGCAGCGACAGGAACACGTGGTCCCAGGACTCCTTCACACCCGGAAGGAACGTCACTTCAACCGTCACTTCAAACAGGCGATCTGTGGAGGGATCCAAACACAGCGTCAACAGCGCCATGATGCTAAAAGCCAGCTGTCGGACACGTCTAAAACAGGAAATACAATCAAAACAGTCCCAGAAAATAAGATGTTGAGTGTTAAAAGGTGCTCTAAGCGATGTTAAGTGTGCCCCCCCCATCTGCTAGCTGCCTGTCCCCTGAACACACTGTAAAAAACATCTCACTATCTGCTAGCTGCCTGTCCCCTGAACACACTGTAAAAAACATCTCCTCACTATCTGCTAGCTGCTTGTCCCCTGAACACACTGTAAAAAACATCTCCTCACTACCTGCTAGCTGCCTGTCCCCAGAACACACTGTAAAAAACATCTCACTATCTACTAGCTGCCTGTCCCCTGAACACACTGTAAAAAACATCTCACTATCTACTAGCTGCCTGTCCCCTGAACACACTGTAAAAACATCTCCTCACTATCTGCCTGTCCCCTGAACACACTGTAAAAAACATCTCACTATCTACTAGCTGCCTGTCCCCTGAACACACTGTAAAAAACATCTCCTCACTATCTACTAGCTGCCTGTCCCCTGAACACACTGTAAAAAACATCTCACTACTAGGTTTTGAGGGTGAGGAAAATAAAAAAAACTTTGAGAGAATTTTTTCACACTGATAGCAAAAAAAGTTTAAAAAAAGTATTTTGAGAGAGATTTTTTTGCCATTTGTATGAAAACATTTTCTTTCAAACTTTTTTTTTTTTTCCTCTCAGATCTTTTGTCATCCGTCCGATACTCACCGCCAGGAAGATGTGGAACTTCAGAGCGATTTCTGACGTTAACTACGAGAGAAACACAAAGTCAAACAGATCAATACAACATAAATCAACTTCTAAACGATCTATTGTTATACAGTGGGGTTAGAAAGTTTGGGGCCCCCCCTCCAAGTAAAAATGTGTATTAATGTGCATAAAGAAGCCAATAAAAGATGGAAAATTTTCCACAAGGCATCAAATGACAGATTAGACGTTCATATGATATGTCACAAAAAGTTAGATTTTATTTCCCTCATTTACACTTTCAAAATAAGAAAAAAAAATATAACCCCACTGTATGTCAAGTGTTGGATGGATTTATTATTCCATCTTTAACCACCAGGCAAGTGTGTGTGTATATATACACACTGACAGCTTGCAAAGGGTATGAATAATTTTGGAATTGCCACTTTGTTTAAATGTAAATAACACACACACACACACACACACACACACACACACACACACACACACACACACACACACACACACACACACACACACACACACACACACACACACACACACACACACACACACACACACACACACACACACACACACACACACACACACACACACACACACACACACACACACACACACACACACACACACACACACACACACACACACACACACACACACACACACACACACACACACACACACACACACACACACACACACACACACACACACACACACACACACACACACACACACACACACACACACACACACACACACACACACACACACACACACACACACACACACACACACACACACACACACACACACACACACACACGTTAAGTAAGTGGACTCACAGTGTCGGCGGTGGTCCGACAGCGGCTCCACCATGTTGGGGTGAGGAAGAGTCGGCTCAGTCTCCTCTGGGGGAGAAGGAAGCCGGTTTGACATTTCCTCCTCAGACAGCCTCTCTTCCTCCTCAGACAGCCTCTCTTCCTCTTCCTCCTCAGACAGCCTCTCCTCCTCTTCCTCCTCCTCAGACAGCCTCTCCTCCTCCTCAGACAGCCTCTCTTCCTCCTCAGACAGCCTCTCTTCCTCCTCAGACAGCCTCTCTTCCTCCTCAGACAGCCTCTCTTCCTCCTCAGACAGCCTCTCTTCCTCCTCCTCCTCCTCAGACAGCCTCTCCTCCTCCTCCTCAGACAGCCTCTCCTCTTCCTCCTCTAGACGTGCAGCTTCTTCTGGATCTGACAGATCTTCCTCCTCATCAGCAGCCGGGCTGCCCGTGGCAGGTCTCCGACCGCCGCCTTGCTGCGGTGAGGATGCAGGAGAGACGGCTGAGTCAGACTGGCGGGAAGGGGTTTGAGCGGCACCTCTCCCCGATCGAGAGGTCCCCTGTGTGGATGCCGGCACAGCTGTGTACCAGTTCTCCGAGACCGGATGGTGGTTTTCATCCGCCTGAGTGTAAATAGAGTGGGAGAATTTCTCAGAATAACTAAATGCAAATAAATACTTTTATATAAAAATGAACATGGATGAGATTTATTAGATTAAATAAAGTCAATAATGCAGAAGTCCTAAAATAAATCACACACACACACACACACACACACACACACACACACACTTTAATGAACATTTATTCATTCACAAAGAACATTGATGTCCTAAAAAGGTTGGATTTTTCCTTTTTTTAATAAAAGGCATTAAGATCAATTCATAAAAGATGTTTTTTTGTATTCCTCTTTTTAAAATCAACTTTAGCCTGGGGGCGGGGTTAACTTATTCAAGCCACCGTATGTGTGGTGAAGCCAGACCTTACTCCACAAGGCTGTGGAGATCAAGCTGGCAACGCGAGACTCTGATCCACCCACCTCAGTGTCTGAGGCCTCCTCGGGATCCGCCCCGTCTGAAGATCGACTAAAATAATCATACGTAAGATCCGAACTAGTCGGCGACAAATGCTCCGACTCCTGCTGTTCACCGTTAACAAGTTCATTGAAGTCCAGGATTCCAGGAGATGGTTTTGACTTCCTGTATGGCAATCCCTCCTGCGGGTTGTAAACCACAGGGGGTCCAAAGGCCTGGTAGCGGCCGTAGAAGCCCCTGTAGGGCGAGCTGGGCCAGCCCCCGATCAGCAGCACCACATACACAGTGTTAGACAAGGACGTGTACTTGGCCTCCCGCCAGCACTTCTGAAGGACTTTGTGAGCCTTTAAATGTCTGATGGGCTCGTCAACGTGGACCTGGTCCTCTTTGAGGTGGCAGGCATCAGAGGGGGTCAGGTCCTCCAGGTGGAGATGGATCCTCTTTGCTGGGTCCACCCGGATGGTCCAGTTGCACCACAGAGGCGGGTTGGAGCACAGGTAATCCGGGGAGAAGAACTCGCCGGCGTCACTCTGCAGAAGCTGCTGGCAGCTCCGCAGGGCGAAGAAGGCACTGCCGTCGTCTCTGGGTCCATCTGATGAGACAAGTTTCAGGTTTCAGAGCTACAGCAGCAAAATATAAGACACACAGCCCACGTACAGAATATACGAGAAATAATAGGATAGGACCACTAAGGTCTATATAAAAGAGACTTCAGATACAGTATTAGGGACCACTAAGGTCTATATAAAAGAGACTTCAGATACAGTATTAGGGGACCACTAAGGTCTATATAAAAGAGACTTCAGATACAGTATTAGGGGACCACTAAGGCCTATATAAAAGAGACTTCAGATACAGTATTAGGGACCACTAAGGTCTATATAAAAGAGACTTCAGATACAGTATTAGGGGACCACTAAGGTCTATATAAAAGAGACTTCAGATACAGTATTAGGGGACCACTAAGGTCTATATAAAAGACTTCAGATACAGTATTAGGGGACCACTAAGGTCTGTATAAAAGAGACTTCAGATACAGTATTAGGGGACCACTAAGGTCTATATAAAGAGACTTCAGATACAGTATTAGGGGACCACTAAGGTCTATACTGTATAAAAGCATTCAAAGACCACCATGTCATGGGACCTTTAAGAAACTCCATCTAAATAATCAGTACTTTTATCATGGTAAACACACTTCATTCAAAATAAACAGAGACAAATTAAAACTATAAAAAGCCGTCTCGGTTCATCTTTCCACCGGTCACCAGTCTGGTCTGGTTGAAATAAAACCTTAATTCACCCATTAACATGAGGAGATATTCTGGCTCTATACACGCTAAAAGTGCTGATAATTTACATGGAGTCTGGTGGGTTTGGTCACGGTGATGTTCAAGAGTCTAGGGGCTCCAACAGCAAAGGCCCTATTTACCGAGTCCGTCTTATTTTTTTTTAATATATATATATATATATATATATATATATATATATTTACAGGTCTGCTCATAATCCTGAAGCTGACTGTAGATTTTTTTTATTTTTTAGAGTAAAGCCGCAAAAATACCTTCAGGTTGAGTCTCATCTGGAGGCTGGTCGGCTTCTTCTCTGTGCACCTACACACACAACACACACACACACACACAACAAAAAAAAAGAAAATATCTAATTGATCCATTATGTTCACATTTATATATAATAAACCAGGAACTTGTTGTTTTTCCTTGCGCGCACACACACACACACACACACACACACACACACACACACACACACACACACACACACACACACACACACACACACACACACACACACACACACACACACACACACACACACACACACACACACACACACACACACACACACACACACACACACACACACACACACACACACACACACACACACACACACACACACACACACACACACACACACACACACACACACACACACACGTTGCTCTATGTTTTAAGTATTAACATACAACTGATCTTGCAGCCTTTACCTGTGCGTCACTGAGTTTCCACAACACACCAAATAGGAGCAGCACGCTAAAGCTCAAAACGTTCTTTCGTGGCATTTTACCACTGAAACTTTGTCTGTTGAACTACTTTAAATGTGTGAAACAATGAAGTCAAGTTTGAGCCTCACAGCTTCAGTTAAACTGCTGCTCTCCTCTCCTGAGGGAGCAGCTGAAATACATCAACCAGCTGATTGAGCTGCTTTTTTTTCTGGATGTCACGTCAGCATCACAACTGTCCACCAGAGGCCCCTGTTGTACTTCACATTTAATTTAATTTATCCTGTATATTTAGTCTCTTTAGTCTGTTTTTCAGGTAAATGCTTCATTACAGTACATGTATGTACACATTCTTTCATGTAGCTGTTTGTGTCTGTCATTTACCATCTGTAAAACTGAGTTTCCACAAAGAATCAAGAAAATCCAACACTTTACATCTTGTTTTTGCAAGATATAAGCTCTTAAGAGTTCTTGGAAACACGTAATTTAGCATAAATAAGCTTAAAAATAGACTTAAAGACTTTAACCCTTGTGTGGAGTTCATGTTTTTGTTAAACAGCCAATGTTCCCGCTTTTAAATCAATACAGCCATCACAATTTATGTAAAAACTTACTTTACTTTAGTTCAATTCCTAATGATATATACATGGGGGTCATACAGGGGGTCATACAGGGGGTCATACAGGGGGTGATACGGGGGTCATACAGGGGGTCATATAGGGAGTCATACAGGGAGTCATACGGGGGGTCATACAGGGAGTCATATGGGGGTCATACGGGGTCATACGGGAGTCATACGGGGTCATACGGGGTCATACGGGGGTCATACGGGGTCATACGGGGGTCATACAGGGGTCATACAGGGGTCATACAGGGAGTCATACGGGAGTCATACGGGGGTCATACAGGGGGTCATACAGGGGTGATACGGGAGTCATACGGGGTCATACGGGGGTCATACAGGGGTCATACGGGAGTCATACGGGGGTCATACAGGGGGTCATACGGGGTCATACGGGGAGTCATACAGGGAGTCATACGGGGGGTCATACAGGGGGTCATACAGGGAGTCATACAGGGGGTCATACAGGGGGTGATACAGGGAGTCATACAGGGAGTCATACAGGGAGTCATACAGGGAGTCATACGGGGAGTCATACGGGGGGTCATACAGGGAGTCATATAGGGAGTCATACAGGGAGTCATACAGGGGGTCATACGGGGGGTCATACGGGGAGTCATACAGGGAGTCATACAGGGGGTCATACGGGGGGTCATACGGGGAGTCATACGGGGAGTCATACGGGGGGTCATACAGGGGGTCATACAGGGAGTCATACAGGGGGTCATACAGGGGGTGATACAGGGAGTCATACAGGGGGTCATACAGGGAGTCATACAGGGGGTCATACAGCGGGTCATACAGGGAGTCATACGGGGGGTCATACAGGGGGTCATACAGGGGTCATACGGGGTCATACAGGGGTCATACAGGGAGTCATACAGGGGGTCATACAGGGGTCATACAGGGAGTCATACAGGGGGTCATACAGGGGGTCATACGGGGGGTCATACGGGGGTCATACGGGGGTCATACGGGGGGTCATACAGGGGGTCATACAGGGGGTTATACAGGGAGTCATACAGGGAGTCATACAGGGGTCATACAGGGGTCATACGGGGGTCATACGGGGTCATACGGGGGTCATACAGGGAGTCATACAGGGGTCATACGGGGGTCATACGGGGTCATACAGGGGGTCATACGGGGGTCATACAGGGGGTCATACAGGGGGTCATACGGGGTCATACAGGGGTCATACAGGGGTCATACGGGGTCATACAGGGGGTCATACAGGGGGTCATACGGGGGTCATACGGGGTCATACGGGGTCATACAGGGGTCATACGGGGTCATACAGGGGATTATACAGGGAGTCATACAGGGGGTCATACAGGGAGTCATACAGGGGGTCATACGGGGGGTCATACAGGGAGTCATACAGGGAGTCATACAGGGGGTCATACGGGGGGTCATACAGGGGGTCATACAGGGGGTCATACGGGGGTCATACAGGGGGTCATACAGGGGGTCATACGGGGTCATACGGGGGGTCATACGGGGGGTCATACAGGGGGTCATACGGGGGTCATACAGGGGATTATACAGGGAGTCATACAGGGGGTCATACAGGGAGTCATACAGGGAGTCATACAGGGAGTCATACAGGGGGTCATACAGGGGGTCATACAGGGGGTCATACAGGGGGTCATACGGGGGGTCATACAGGAGGTCTATATTCTGAATCTGAGTATGACGACGTCAGGCTCGTTGTCTTCCTGTCGACCTGCAACTTTTTCTGGGTCAAAATATTAAATGAAATTTTAAATAAAAACCATTTAGGGTGTCTTTTTCGACATTTTCCAATGTTTTTGTCACTTTTTTTGGCATCGCTTTTGGCATTTTTGAAGCTTTTTTTTATGTTCTTTAATCTTTTTTTTTCAAATACTATAACATTTAATAAAACACGCAAATTCAATGACAGTAGTGAACCGACCATTTATTTTACTTGTGAAGGATTATAGTTGTAGGGAACTACACAGGGAACCCCGAGAACAACAGGAGGGTTAAAAAGGTCTCAACACATCATCACAACCAAGAACACAGTCAGTTAAATTAATTACATAATAAATAGTGACATCGTCTTGAGAAATATCAGGTAACAATTACAAAAGTTACATCACATTACAATCATTTCATAATTGTTGCATATGTGTATGTGTGTATGACTGGTAAACTTGAAGAAATCATAATTAAAAATCCAAAAGTGCCTAAAAAAACCCCAAAAGCTTCACATCAGCCCCATGTAATCAATACACAGTAGTTATTAAGGCTGCGATTTAAGATTATGTTCATTGCAGATTAATCTGTTGATTATTTCCCGGATGAATGGATTAGTTGTTTGGTTTATAAAATGTCAGAAAATGGTAAAAAATGGGAATCAGTTTCCCAAAAAGCCAACACGACGTCCTCAAATGTCTCGTTTTGTCCTCATCTCAAAGATCTGCAGCTTCCTGTCACAGAGGAGAGAAGAAACTAGAACAATATTCACATTTAACATGCTGACATCGGGGAATTCGACAAACATTGACTTATTAATATTAACATACAAAGCTATTTTATATATGTATATAGATGCTCTCAGGACCGTGCACCAGGTCCCCCCCCCCTTCATTTTTTCATGCACTACCTATACTTTATTTATTAATTATATTAATTTATATTTTAATATTTGTGTTGACACTGTAAAGGTGTTGCTTCAATCTCGTTGCCCAGGTACTGCATGTGTGTATAATGACAATAAAGGCTTTCTATTCTATTTTATTCTATTTTATTCTATTGATGTCTGACTTCTGCCTGTATTCTCTTTTTTTTAAGATTATTTTGTAGACATTTTATTTTTGACAGGACAGATGAAGACATGAAAGAAAAGAGAGAGAGAGAGAGAGAGAGAGAGGGGGATGACATGGAGGAATGGGCCGCAGGTCGGAGTTGGGCCCCCCAGGTAAAAATGTGTATTAATGAGCGTAAACAAACCAAGAAAAGATGGAAAAATCTCCAAAAGGCATCAAATGACAGATTAGACATTCGTATAATATGTCACAAAAAGTTAGATTTTATTTCCCTCATTTACACTTTCAAAATAAGAGAAAACCAAAAAATGGCGTCTGCAAAAGTTTTACTGCCCCTTACCCCCTTACCTGGGGTGCCCGAAACTTTCGAAACCCCACTATATATGGGCGCCCCTCTGCCAACTGCTCTACCTGGGCCCTCTGCCAACTGTGCTACCTGGGCGCCCCTCTGCCAACTGGGCTACCTGGGCGCCCCACTGCCAACTGGGCTACCTGGGCGCCCCTCTGCCAACTGTGCTACCTGGGCGCCCCTCTGCCAACTGTGCTACCTGGGCGCCCCTCTGCCAACTGGGCTACCTGGGCGCCCCACTGCCAACTGGGCTACCTGGGCGCCCCTCTGCCAACTGTGCTACCTGGGCGCCCCTCTGCCAACTGCGCTACCTGGGCGCCCCTCTGCCAACTGGGCTACCTGGGCGCCCCTCTGCCAACTGGGCTACCTGGGCGCCCCTCTGCCAACTGCGCTACCTGGGCGCCCCTCTGCCAACTGGGCTGTTTCTTTTAGACTTTGCCTGTTTGTGTCTGCAGATTTCTTCAAAATTTACCAAAAGTTAGCATTAGCTATGCTAGATGTGTCATTTGCATTTAAACTTAACCCTCGTGTCAAAATTGAAAATCAACACTTTTGTTGATGCTTTTTATTCTTACGCTCTAACTTTTTCTTATGTTTTTGTCCCTTTTTCATCACTTTTGACGCTTTTTTTCAATGTTTGTCACTTTTTTTTGACGTTTTCAACACTACGTAACACTAACTTATTAACTGTAGTTTTACAGTTATTTTTGGAATTTATGGTCAATAAACCTCATTTATAGGAAATTATACCTAATATTTGAGTTAGAAAAGCAGAAATTAGGAATTATTGAGACTAAAATTAAAGGAATGGATGTTGATGATAATCACAGACTGGAATATGTCAACTTTTACTCTCAATACTATTTCAAAAACACTTTAATTTGGTTTCAAATGCTATAAAATTGAATAAGACGCCCCAAAATGAATGAAAGTAGAGATTTGTACTTGGCAAAGAGCGTTGTGTGGAATCAATCATGTTATTTTGGGGAATTAAAAAGAACATTGATATAGGACAACATGAGGACAACATGGGGACAACATGAGGACAACATGGGGACAACATGAGGACAACATGAGGACAACATGGAGACAACATGAGGACAACATGGAGACAACATGAGGACAACATGAAGACAACATGAGGACAACATGAGGACAACATGAGGGCAACATGAGGACAACATGAGGACAACATGAAGACAACATGAGGACAACATGAGCACAACATGAGGACAACATGAGCACAACATGAGGACAACATGGAGACAACATGAGGGTTAAGTAATCAGTGGGGGAAGTTTCACGCTGATATCTGTTATTAATATATATATATATATTTTTTTTACAATCCATATCTTTAAGGGTTTTGTTCTCAGACTCTTCAGTAACACCTAACACCTAATTCTCCATTTTCATTCCTGTCTATCTTCTGAATCACACTCACAATCAAACTCAGTGCAAAAATAAAAGAAGGTGTTCACTGGCAGTCCAGCTCCGGATGGGTAATCCACGTCCAGATCTTCAACACGTCCTGGGGCGTGCGGCTGTGGACCAGCATCAGGTTCCTGTAGACGCACGGGTTGTTCCTGTACTTCTCCTCGATGTCAAACGTCTTAAATCCGCTGTGACTCTCGGGAACCAGGCCCAGCTTACTCAAACACATCCCCGTGTAGACATCGTCAATGGGGTACAACGCTACCTGCCGAGAAACGTCGTGAAGGCGTAGCGCCAACTCCCCAGAGTACAGATACCCTCCGCCTCCTGCGTACGCCGGGTACTGCCCCATGAATACGCTCTCTGGGACAAAGTACTTGAGTTTCCCGTCTCGCTGCGGACCGGCGTTCCTGATAACATCGCCTATGAACAGATCCTTGGCCTTGATGTCGGACAGGCCTTCCAGGAGTTCAATAATTCGAAAGGTGTTGACGAAGACATCGTCGTCTCCCTTGAGGACGTACTGACCGTGGGGACAGTTTTGGCTGAACCACTCCAGGAAGAGGACGTCCTTCAGGGTGAGGTTGAAGAAGGTGTCCCTGTAGTCCCACAGGAGGACGTCTTTGTGCAGCTTTGCCTCGTGGCCCAGCATCCCCAGCAGGTCAGGGAAGTGGTCCACCGGCAACGCGTTGCCAAGCAGGAACACTGTTGCTACGGTGCGATTGGCTAAGGTGCCCGCGCGGCCCCACGTTTCCCGGATTGCCTGCCGCCGGTCGAAGTGCGGGATCAGGGACTTGATCGCCAGCAGAAGGAAGGGTTTCTGGTCACAAATATGCGGCTGGTTCATCAGCATGGGGTACGTCCTGCAGCGCATGTGCAGGAGGAAATCCTGGAAGCGGTGCGGCAGGGTGTTGTAGTCCGAGATCTGCGTGCGGACTCTGTAGTCCGGTTCGCAGGGGTTGACTGGCCCGGTGTCGTTCAGCCAATCAGGCAGCTCGATGAGAGAGTCACTGGAGAGCACAGGGCAGGGTTATTAATGTCAACTAAAACCAAAACAAATCAGTGAAACATATTTTTAGTAGGGCTGCTCCCTAACTAATTATTATTTTCTGGATTAATGGATTAGTTGTTAATAAAATGTCAGAAAATGGTGAAAAATGTGGATCAGTGTTTCCCAAAAAGCCCAAAATGACGTCCACAACTTAAATATATATTAAAGGAGTGATAAATATTATATTATAGAAAATATTCACATCAAACAAGCTGGAATGAAAACAAATCTTTATCGATTTTTTCCATCTTTGCAGCCAGCCCTTGTGCTCCGGCTTTGGGTTTTTCCCCGGCTCCCTGTGCTTTTGTCGTGTTTTTTGGACTCTGTTGCTGCCTTGTTCTGTTCAGTGAACCTTTTGAAACTCCTGCCTGCTACTCCGCGTTTGGGTCCTCCTTCCGCTACCATCACCAGCGGACATCCATCATGGACAACACCTCCCACCCCCTACATGACACTGTGGGGTCCCTGAGCAGCTCCTTCAGCAGCAGACTGATACCCCCCCTACATGACACTGTGGGGTCCCTGAGCAGCTCCTTCAGCAGCAGACTGATACCCCCCCTACATGACACTGTGGGGTCCCTGAGCAGCTCCTTCAGCAGCAGACTGATACCCCCCCCGGTGTAGGAAGGAGAGGTACCGCAGGTCCTTCATCCCGGTCTCTGTCAGACTCTACAACACCTGCACCACCTGATAATGTTGTAGTTTCTGTTCCTTTTTATCTCCCATCTACACCACACAATTTCTGTTTATATTTATTATCGGTATTTATATTATTTTATTACAAGTACTTACTTTTCAATATTTATGGTCACAGGTTAATATAATTTATATTGTGCTACCGACTCTTGTTTTATTACTCCAATTACACATTCAATTTAATTTTAACGTCACTTACACTGCAATATTGTTTCTTGTATCATGGCCGCACTTTAAAATACCTTTATTTGACGCCAGTCTGCTTACTTTCTGTCTACCTTATAATTATTGTCTATTGTTGCCTGTATTTCTTGTGTGTTTACTTGTTTGTGTGTTTTTTGTTTTTTTGCTGTATTGAAGAAAATGCTGCTGCTGTAATAAGGAAATTTCCCCGTTGTGGGATAAATAAAGTATAATCTAATCTAATCTAATCACACTATCTCTGTAGGCATCCTTTCCATAATGTTGTCAGACACTTAGAATATTAATCTGAGTCTGTCAGTTGCAAAAAAAACTTTTATTGGACGCAATGTCCATTACGATGCACATTTGCCCCGTCGGTGTACACTGCAGCCCATCGGTGTCTGTAGCCGCCAGCCACGCTGAATACTGGAACAATTTTAAAGATTGTTATTCTTATCAGTCACTTCACACACAAAAACAGGACCACAGAGTCCATGTTAAAAAAGAAAACGGTAGTTACACTTCTAACTAAATATATAAAATCTAAAATTAAACCGTTCCGAAAAACAGAAACTTAACAAAAACTAGCAAACACATTCAGAAAACCAACTTAAAGATGCAGTAGGTAAGTCTCAGAAAACTAACTTCCTGTCATATTTGCTGAAACGGACCCCATGTTGGAGCAGAACTACATGAAGCAGGTAAATAAAAACCATCCGGCTCCTCTGGCGCCACCTACAGCCTGTAGTGCGATTGGAAAAAATCCACCGCTCCCTGTTCAGATGCACCAATCAGGGCCAATCAGAGGGGAGGAGGGAGGGGGTGTCTAACTGCGTGAAAATCCTTGCTCATGCACACACATTCATTCTGCCTTGTGGGGGGAGGGGCTTAGGAGACCATTTGGGCTTTAGCAGAAAGGGGGACTGAGAAGTTGTCAATGTTAAGGCCTGGATCTTCACAATCCTAAATTACACGGGGTGGGGGAATCGCCAGACGCCTCCCGATACGATGTCATCACGATACTTGTGTCACGATACGACATACTTGCGATTTTAAACATATTGCAAAATTCTGCAATATATTGCAATTTTATTATTTTTGTTATTTATTCCCAATTTCAAACGATGTTCCCAAAAGGAAACTTTGTCAACATCTGCTTCATCTAAAACTCACTTTAATTTTATTGCTTTAAAATGGAATTGTCAAGCAGAGAAAATGACCAACCCATATTTAATAAAAGATCGATACTTGGCGTCTGTGTATACAGTAAATATTGCGATACACCCCTACTACCTACTGCACATTTAACCTAAACTAAAATCAAAAAGTCAAAAATGCTAATGCTAATAAAAAAACTGATAGAAATCCAAAGCTATAGCAACCTTGGCAGAGAGTTGATGATGGGGTTGTAGATCAAGTCCAGGCGCTGCTGCTCCTTGTTCCAGAAGTATTTGCTCGGCGCCTGTTGGTGCCAAAACCTCTTGGACGGGATTCGAACCTTCGGGGGGTCACTTTGGTCCCGTCCGAGGTTCCAGGACACGCCCACCAGGACGCAGATGAGCATCATCGTCGCGCAGAGCAGCCTCGCTTTCCTGCAGGCCACAGGCATGTTGCCTCTGCGCTGCATCTACACAACGGACAACGAATACAGAAAATTACAACTGCAAAGATTAATCCATCGGTTTGTTGTCCTTCACTGTTAGTGTGTTAGCGTTTTTAGACTCTTATGGCCCGTCCACCCCCCGTCTGTCGCTAGCAATGATGAATAAAGAAATATAAGGCGTGTGGCTATGTACCGTACATAGCCACACGCCTTATATTTCTTTATTTATATTTCTACTCTGATATTTATACACTCTTGCAACTGTAACGCTGAATTTCCCTTCAGAGATCAATACAGTATTTCTTTTTTTTAAGGTTTTTTTGGGGCTTTTCCCTTTCTTTTAGGGACAGTGGATAGATATGAAAGGGGGAGAGAGAGAAATGGGGGATGACACTCAGCAAAGGGCAGCAGGCCGGATCAAAACCGGGGTCCCCGCAGGACTCAGCCAACATGGGGTGCACGCTCCCACTGGGTGAGCCAGAGGCCGCCCCTAATACAGTATTTCTGATATTTCTGATTCTGATGACGATTAGTGACGATTCTCTCCGACCAATCAGCAGTCTGCAGGTTTTCACGTCACCTTTTGGTATCGCCTCAGCTCGCTTGGTACCTCGACTGAGGTAGTACTAAATAAAGTACCTGTTAGCGGGTACCAGGGCACGTTTTTTGTAATGGAAAACCAAAAAAAGCGAGTAGAGACAAGGTTGCTTATAGCTAGCTGTGGTACCGCTAAGCAGCTGTGCATTGTCAAATTAATTAATTAATACAAAAGTTGTCAAGTTAGAAATTTACCGCAATTATTTTGAAAATCATTAATCCGTTTGAGTCATTTTTATGAAAAAAAAGAAGTAAAGACTCTAATTCCAGCGTGTTAAATGTGAATATCTTCTAGTTTCTTTGCTCTTCTGGGACAGAAACTGAATCTCTTTGAGTTGTGGACAAAACGAGACATTTGAGGACGTCGTGTTGGCTTTTTTGAGAGCAATGACCCACACTTTTCGCCATTTTCTGACATTTTAGAGACCAAATAACTCATCTATTCACCCAGAAGACAATCAACAGATTAAATCAACAATATATATAACCTTTGTTCTTTCAGGCCATTGAATCTGATCATAAAACAATAAACCAAATTACAATATGTTAAAAATTAACGAAGGAATAATCACAAAATGACAGTACACATTAACAATAAAAACAACTGAGAACCAGTGACATAGGTGAATAAGAGGGCTGTTAAAAACAAGAGCAGTCCCTCTCTTACACGCGTTCAAGCATCATCTTGAACGCCCCGATGGATCTGAGAGAATCCTGAAGCCAGTTCCATCCGTCAGGAGCGTAAAAAAAAGTAAAAATAAAAAATGGAAAAGCACTGAAAATCAACAAGAAACAGGCTCAAAATCTGCAGAATCAGGACTTACAACAAAGCCGGGATATAAAGGGACATTTGGAAACATCGACCCTGAAGCTTTGAGCCGGATTAAAATGGAACAATCTGGTCCAGCAGCAGTTTAACAGGAACTTGATTCCCCCCCGCCCCCTCCCCGTTTGGGTCCAGAGCTCAGACCGGCTGCACACAAGACCACTTTCTATCGCTAATCCTGCAAGAACGGGCTCATGACTGAACTTTTCTCCTCCTCCTCCTCCTCCTCCTCCTCCTCCTCCTCCTCCTCCTCCTCCTCCTCCTCCTCCATCAGACAGGAATCACACGTTTCCAATTCAGCCGTGCACATGACGCCAGTTTCCTGGCAGCAGTCTTTGTCACTGTGTGCTGACTGCACACACACACACACACACACACACACACACACACACACGCACACACGCACACACACACGCACACACACGCACACACACACACACTTCAACAAGAGGTTGATGATACAGCAAAACAAAGTTTTTCAGTTACTCAACCCTCGTGTTGTGAATATCAACACTTTTGTTGATGCTTTCTATCATTGTTTTGTTTTGTTTTTTACTTTTTCTTACGTTTTTGTCCCTTTTTTCACTTTTTTTGACGTTTCCAACACTACGTAACACTAACTTATTAACTTTAGTTTTCTAGTTATATTTGGAATTTATGGTCAATAAAGCTCATTTATAGGAAATTATACCTAATGTTTGAGTTAGAAAAGCAGAAATTAGGAATTATTGAGACTAAAATTAAAGGAATGGATGTTGATGATAATCACAGACTGGAATATGTCAACTTTTACTCTCAATACTATTTCAAAAACACTTCAATTTGGTTTAAAATGCTATAAAATTGAATAAGACGCCCCAAAATTAATGAAAGTAGAGATTTGTACTTGGTAAAGAGCATCTCCATCTGTATGCAACCTCATCCCATTAATGCATGTTACTAACTCGACTTCTTCCCTTTCCCGGAGTCTTGCTCTTTATGGAAAGACCTGGGAGATAAATAACATCCCAGAGTCCGGTCTAGACCTGCTCTTTATGGAAAGACCTGGGAGATAAATAACATCCCAGAGTCCGGTCTAGACCTGCTCTTTATGGAAAGACCTGGGAGATAAATAACATCCCAGAGTCCGGTCTAGACCTGCTCTTTATGGAAAGACCTGGGAGATAAATAACATCCCAGAGTCCGGTCTAGACCTGCTCTTTATGGAAAGACCTGGGAGATAAATAACATCCCAGAGTCCGGTCTAGACCTGCTCTTTATGGAAAGACCTGGGAGATAAATAACATCCCAGAGTCCGGTCTAGACCTGCTCTTTATGGAAAGACCTGGGAGATAAATAACATCCCAGAGTCCGGTCTAGACCTGCTCTTTATGGAAAGACCTGGGAGATAAATAACATCCCAGAGTCCGGTCTAGACCTGCTCTTTATGGAAAGACCTGGGAGATAAATAACATCCCAGAGTCCGGTCTAGACCTGCTCTTTATGGAAAGACCTGGGAGATAAATAACATCCCAGAGTCCGGTCTAGACCTGCTCTTTATGGAAAGACCTGGGAGATAAATAACATCCCAGAGTCCGGTCTAGACCTGCTCTTTATGGAAAGACCTAGGAGATAAATAACATCCCAGAGTCCGGTCTAGACCTGCTCTTTATGGAAAGACCTGGGAGATAAATAACATCCCAGAGTCCGGTCTAGACCTGCTCTTTATGGAAAGACCTGGGAGATAAATAACATCCCAGAGTCCGGTCTAGACCTGCTCTTTATGGAAAGACCTAGGAGATAAATAACATCCCAGAGTCCGGTCTAGACCTGCTCTTTATGGAAAGACCTGGGAGATAAATAACATCCCAGAGTCCGGTCTAGACCTGCTCTTTATGGAAAGACCTGGGAGATAAATAACATCCCAGAGTCCGGTCTAGACCTGCTCTTTATGGAAAGACCTGGGAGATAAATAACATCCCAGAGTCCGGTCTAGACCTGCTCTTTATGGAAAGACCTGGGAGATCAATAACATCCCAGAGTCCGGTCTAGACCTGCTCTTTATGGAAAGACCTAGGAGATAAATAACATCCCAGAGTCCGGTCTAGACCTGCTCTTTATGGAAAGACCTGGGAGATAAATAACATCCCAGAGTCCGGTCTAGACCTGCTCTTTATGGAAAGACCTGGGAGATAAATAACATCCCAGAGTCCGGTCTAGACCTGCTCTTTATGGAAAGACCTGGGAGATAAATAACATCCCAGAGTCCGGTCTAGACCTGCTCTTTATGGAAAGACCTAGGAGATAAATAACATCCCAGAGTCCGGTCTAGACCTACTCTTTATGGAAAGACCTGGGAGATAAATAACATCCCAGAGTCCGGTCTAGACCTGCTCTTTATGGAAAGACCTAGGAGATAAATAACATCCCAGAGTCCGGTCTAGACCTGCTCTTTATGGAAAGACCTGGGAGATAAATAACATCCCAGAGTCCGGTCTAGACCTGCTCTTTATGGAAAGACCTGGGAGATAAATAACATCCCAGAGTCCGGTCTAGACCTACTCTTTATGGAAAGACCTGGGAGATAAATAACATCCCAGAGTCCGGTCTAGACCTGCTCTTTATGGAAAGACCTGGGAGATAAATAACATCCCAGAGTCCGGTCTAGACCTGCTCTTTATGGAAAGTCCTGGGAGATCAATAACATCCCAGAGTCCGGTCTAGACCTGCTCTTTATGGAAAGACCTAGGAGATAAATAACATCCCAGAGTCCGGTCTAGACCTGCTCTTTATGGAAAGACCTGGGAGATAAATAACATCCCAGAGTCCGGTCTAGACCTGCTCTTTATGGAAAGACCTGGGAGATCAATAACATCCCAGAGTCCGGTCTAGACCTGCTCTTTATGGAAAGACCTAGGAGATAAATAACATCCCAGAGTCCGGTCTAGACCTGCTCTTTATGGAAAGACCTGGGAGATAAATAACATCCCAGAGTCCGGTCTAGACCTGCTCTTTATGGAAAGACCTGGGAGAAAATAACATCCCAGAGTCCGGTCTAGACCTGCTCTTTATGGAAAGACCTGGGAGATAAATAACATCCCAGAGTCCGGTCTAGACCTGCTCTTTATGGAAAGACCTGGGAGATAAATAACATCCCAGAGTCCGGTCTAGACCTGCTCTTTATGGAAAGACCTAGGAGATAAATAACATCCCAGAGTCCGGTCTAGACCTACTCTTTATGGAAAGACCTGGGAGATAAATAACATCCCAGAGTCCGGTCTAGACCTGCTCTTTATGGAAAGACCTGGGAGATAAATAACATCCCAGAGTCCGGTCTAGACCTACTCTTTATGGAAAGACCTGGGAGATAAATAACATCCCAGAGTCCGGTCTAGACCTGCTCTTTATGGAAAGACCTGGGAGATAAATAACATCCCAGAGTCCGGTCTAGACCTGCTCTTTATGGAAAGACCTGGGAGATAAATAACATCCCAGAGTCCGGTCTAGACCTGCTCTTTATGGAAAGACCTGGGAGATAAATAACATCCCAGAGTCCGGTCTAGACCTGCTCTTTATGGAAAGACCTGGGAGATAAATAACATCCCAGAGTCCGGTCTAGACCTGCTCTTTATGGAAAGACCTGGGAGATAAATAACATCCCAGAGTCCGGTCTAGACCTGCTCTTTATGGAAAGACCTGGGAGATAAATAACATCCCAGAGTCCGGTCTAGACCTGCTCTTTATGGAAAGACCTGGGAGATAAATAACATCCCAGAGTCCGGTCTAGACCTGCTTTTTATGGAAAGACCTGGGAGATAAATAACATCCCAGAGTCCGGTCTAGACCTGCTCTTTATGGAAAGACCTGGGAGATAAATAACATCTCAGAGTCCGGTCTAGACCTGCTCTTTATGGAAAGACCTGGGAGATAAATAACATCCCAGAGTCCGGTCTAGACCTGCTCTTTATGGAAAGACCTGGGAGATAAATAACATCCCAGAGTCCGGTCTAGACCTGCTCTTTATGGAAAGACCTAGGAGATAAATAACATCCCAGAGTCCGGTCTAGACCTGCTCTTTATGGAAAGACCTGGGAGATAAATAACATCCCAGAGTCCGGTCTAGACCTGCTCTTTATGGAAAGACCTGGGAGATAAATAACATCCCAGAGTCCGGTCTAGACCTGCTCTTTATGGAAAGACCTGGGAGATAAATAACATCCCAGAGTCCGGTCTAGACCTGCTCTTTATGGAAAGACCTGGGAGATAAATAACATCCCAGAGTCCGGTCTAGACCTGCTCTTTATGGAAAGACCTGGGAGATAAATAACATCCCAGAGTCCGGTCTAGACCTGCTCTTTATGGAAAGACCTGGGAGATAAATAACATCCCAGAGTCCGGTCTAGACCTACTCTTTATGGAAAGACCTGGGAGATAAATAACATCCCAGAGTCCGGTCTAGACCTGCTCTTTATGGAAAGACCTGGGAGATAAATAACATCCCAGAGTCCGGTCTAGACCTGCTCTTTATGGAAAGACCTGGGAGATAAATAACATCCCAGAGTCCGGTCTAGACCTGCTCTTTATGGAAAGACCTGGGAGATAAATAACATCCCAGAGTCCGGTCTAGACCTGCTCTTTATGGAAAGACCTGGGAGATAAATAACATCTCAGTGTCCGGTCTAGACCTGCTCTTTATGGAAAGACCTAGGAGATAAATAACATCCCAGAGTCCGGTCTAGACCTACTCTTTATGGAAAGACCTGGGAGATAAATAACATCCCAGAGTCCGGTCTAGACCTGCTCTTGGGGAAGGGGACCTTAACAGTGTTGAGTGACTGCTGGGATTTGCTTGGTTGAGATAAATGAACCGTGTTTCCATTTCCCCCCCAAGCTATTCAAAATATTTCAAATACAGCTTGGCTTCTTGTTACCGTGGCACAGGAAAGGGAGTCAGTTATAGGCCACCAAAACCTGAGTTGCCCGCTCCTCATTTGCATAAAATCAAATTCACATCAAGGTCAGATCAAAGTCAGGGGCGTCCAGCTCGACTCGCCGCCTCTGGACAACTCCTGAAAATCTTTTATACTGACAGTTGTCGATCTCAAATGAAGACAGGACCCTCACAGGATGTTGTCGACTAATAGTTGAAATATTCAACAGATCTCCAGAAACTTTAATTTTTGTGTTTGCCAGAAATGAGATCATACATTTCTCGGAAAATAAGTCAGTCAAGATGAAAGATTGAGACCAAAACGACTGAGTGGTCGACTACTCTGGACTACTGGAATATTTAGTAGTATTTAGGAATACAGGTCTACCAGGACGCCTTGTTGTTACCTGTGGCAGGTGTGGAGATGATGGTCGGGTCAGAGCGCTCCGGGCCGGACGTGTTGGAAGAAGGACGTCTCCATTAAGAACGTGGGTGCTGTTTCTGGAGCCATCTGACAGTTTAACACAAATACACGTTAAACAGGAGCAAACTCAGTGAAGTGCTGGAATTGTGGGGAATTATTTTGGACTATATGCATTATGCTTATTTTCCTGGACAGGGATCTTCAACAGGGGGTCCCGAAACCCTAGGCCATTCTCAGAATCAATGCAGGGGGGCAAGTCCAAGTTACTGTTAATTTTGGATGATAGGCGTACTGGCCAATATGTAGCCTAAGTCACTAAGACCGTCCACAGATACAGTTCATCCGAAGGATTCACTGCTCCACATGTATGTTTAAAGGTCCCTTTTTGGATAGGCCTTAGTGGTCCCCCTAATACTGTATCTGAAGTCTCTTTCCCTTTCTTTTAAATTCAGCCTTGGTGCAGAATTCCAGCCATTAGATCCAGTCCCACAATGAGCTTTCCTTAGTATGTGCCATTTCTGAGTCTGTAGCTATTAATGAGGGGGGGGCTTATGACATCATAAGGGGCAAGATTCCAGATCAGCCCATCTGAGCTTTCATTTTCTCAAAGGCAGAGCAGGATACCCAGGGCTCGGTTGACACCTATCACCATTTCTAGCCACTGGGGGACCATAAGCAGGCTGGGGGAACTCATATTAATGTTAAAAAACCTCATAAAGTGAAATGTTCATGCCATGAGACCTTTAACATTAAAACATGATTTGTAAAACCATGGCAACAATTATTAGGATATTTTAATAGTATAAAGGCTTTAGGCCGCCCACAGGTTACTGTAGGTTCACTTAACGCAACTTCATATTATACTGTCTAATATATATAGTAGGGGGTCCCTGCGCCGTCTCTCTTTCAGATAAGGGGTCCTTGGCTTAAAAAACATTGAAGACCCCTGTGTTAGGGTGTAACTTTGATGTGAGAAGTCTGTGTGTGTGTGTGTGTGTGTGTGTGTGTGTGTGTGTGTGTGTGTGTGTGTGTGTGTGTGTGTGTGTGTGTGTGTGTGTGTGTGAGGGGGGACCGAAAGGAAAAAAACAAGTTCCTGGTTTATTAAAAAAAAAAG